>JXTB01000714.1:103320-166264 GCA_002914805.1 Parasponia andersonii | reverse complement strand
GGGGCTTCAGACCGCCAGCTGTCGTGGATTCGAGGTCTGACCGATTGAACCGTTTGGGATCAGTGATGGATTCTGCCTTAAATTCGGAAGACCCACAGGCCGATGGCGAGATCACGTGCGATCCGCGTGACCCTTCTCACGGTTCAAGGTTCAGGAATGGGCCCCACACCCACCTCACAAAACCAAAAAATTGATCCAAATACTAAACTCAATACTAAACTCAATACCGTACATTTCATCATAATGACAGCAAATTGACAAAATATTATTTTACACAACCAAAAAAAAAAAAAAAAACCAACACAATGTTCACGACGAACCACAAATTTTATGAGTCACAAAACCCTTAACTTGACCCAAATACAAAGATTCTATACCTAATGAAATCATGACCAAGTAGAAATTTTTTTATCAAGCCAAAATTAACTATAGTCACGACGGTTGAAAAAACTCTCATCCAAGTAATCGTTAATTAAGCTGTCACCATCAACATCATACCCATCTCTTTTGTTCGTCTTTCATTGTCATCCACAGAAAGCTTTGGGGCTGTCAAAAAATGATTCAAAAAACTCACACAGGAGGAATCCCTAAACACCAACTACCCCTTTAAGGGGAAGAGAAAAAAAAATTAGCAAAAATAAACTTCTCCCAAAATGCCACCGAATTCCTACTCTAGTCCCGTATGAGCTCCACGGCGCTGTGGCACACAAGCATGGCCCCAACCTTAAAGAGTTTGGACCTCATTGATAATAGGGAGGAGGAAGCGGTATAGTACTGTTTTCCACGTCTTCCACGGGTTTTCATCTCTTTCCCCAGTTCAATATCTGAAGCTAGGTTATGACCTTTTTAAAGGGCTTATAGAATAAGTGAAATTGGGTCTAACATTGGTCATTCTAATGTATAAAGAAGAAATTAGGTAGGTAGAAGTTTAATAAAAATTAAAAATTTCCAAATTTTGAAATCGTTTGAAAAATCTGAATTTAATTTACTATTTTAACCATTTAATTAAAAAATTACTACTTTAACCTGTCTGGTTACTCAAAGTAACTCTCAATTGGTTACATCAAGTATTTTAAAATTTTGACAAAAAAAGTGATACTTTTATAAATACTTATTAAAGTGATATTTTCTAAAACTTTTTCAAAAATGATCATTTTCTAAATCAATCCGGGATTTTTCCGCTCATTCGAAATTTTAGGCACATGTATTAAATCCCGAGGGTAAATTAGTTGTAGCTGGATGGTTGAGAACTGCTAGATAAGTCATTTCTTAAAAGGCTCTTTGCGTCAGAAGAGTCCTACTGAGAACCAATTCCCGCCATCAATATGGCGTAGTATATTTAATTTAAACCGTCAGCCCAACTACGGCAATTCTCTTTTGCTTCAAATTTTTTATCGAAAAAATAAAATCAATCATGAACTTCGCATTAGCATATAAGCATTTAGCGACAGAGATAAAAAGAGAAACTCAAATTCCAATCACTCGAAACACATGGGTGTCTGAAAACCTCCAAATATCGGTTAATTGAGCAGAGGATCTCTTCCCAAATGGCTAATTTTAGGGGGATTTTAACTTATTACACTCTTCATAATAAGCTTTTCCAACCCTTTTGTAGAACAGAAATACGAAACTTACTGAAATTTCAGTTTATGAAGATGAACCTTCTCCTGATACAGTTCTAGTGCTAATTTCATTGACGTGCTTAACCTAAACACACCACCTCAATGACGAGGGTCTAGAGACCATTTTAAGTTAATGAACATTTACCACATTTCTTAGCATAAAACATTCGAGCCTCGAAAATGCTTATCATGGTACTCGAGAAAAAAATCTTAGCCACAAATTCAGAGCAACACTAATTTCCACAGTACAACTGCGCCATGATGAAATAGGGCTATAAGTAAAAGAAGCCAGTACACAAAATAGATCCTTTAAACAAGGATGAATACAGAGATTTACCACAATATATGTAAACATGTACATATCCAAAAAAATTCATTCTATATCAGGCCAGAAGGTTAGTTTCCTACAATCACAATTGACGTTTGTTACAATCACTCACATATAATTTAATACGTTCTTTCACTCATAATTTAACATATGCTTTGAACAAATGACCATATCCAAGTGCATCCGCAGCTGGACAGTGGCATGTTACAATAACATACAGAAGACTCTTACGCTTAGGGCTGACTCAAAGCCACCATCATATATTATACACTAATGAGATTCAGACCTACTAATCTGTTACAAAACAGTCTAAACTATAATCCAGACAGATCATAAACAAGGGCAATTAGATCAGAGACTACAAATTCAGGCGCAAGAAAATTCCTCGTAGAGATTAGAAAACCTTAAGCTAACATTAACACTAAAAATCTCCATGCCACACCTAGTACAAGGACATACTGACTTAACCAGTTAATATGCCAGAATTGAAGGAAAAAACACTGATTTTATATAAAAAGAAGTTTTAGAAAACCAGTGACACAGGTGAAATAAACCGCAAGGCACACCAATAATAGATAATAACAAAAACAAAAAGGGGCATAAATCACCAAGGAACATAACACTATGGTAAATAGCACATATAGTTTCATAAAGTCCAACAAAAACGCTACTCGAGATGCAAAACATACCATTATGATAAGATCACTGGAGTGCTTAAAAAAACGCATAAATCGCAAAAACATAACAAAAGACGCATAACAGAAAGATCAGAAAGCATTTCCTAATACAAAAATGACAAACATTACCAAGTACAGATTACTGCACGCATATCCTAACACTTTGCAGTTTTTGACAATACCAGATGAACCCTAAATACCAAAATTGTACCATCAACAGCGCAATAAACGACATAAACTCTTCATACTATTAAGAATGACATAAACCCAATGCTTAAAATTAATCGAAATCATAGTTGTATTCCATTGATCATAAAGTAAACCAACTATAGTCTCCATACCCAAAATTCTTAGAAACAACCATGACATTCAGGTCCTTAAACACTACATGAAACCACAAATATCCAAAAACATAAATAAGAACATCCAACAAAAAAGAAGGAAAAAAAACCTCAATTCCATCTATCTTCGCATTTCCCAAATCTAACGGTAAGACTTCTGGAACCTGGCGCGAGCTCCGCGACCACCGAACTTCTTGGGCTCGCAGCGCCTGGGATCAGCCACGAGTAGGGTCCTGTCGTACCTCACGAGGATGTCCTTGATCTCCTTCTTGCTCTGCTCGTCCACGTACTTCTGGTAGAAAGCCACCAAGGCCTTCGCTATGCTCTGCCTGATGGCGTAGATCTGCGAGGTGTGACCGCCTCCCTTCACGCGGATCCTCATGTCGACCCCCGCGAAGCGGTGTCGTCCCAAGAGGAGGATCGGCTCGTAGGCCTTGAACCGGAGGATCTCCGGCTCCACTAGCTCGATGGGGCAGCCGTTGATCTTGATCAGGCCGCGGCCGCGCTTGCAGTAGGTCACTGCCACCGCGGTCTTCTTGCGCCCGAAGCATTGCACGGACTCGATTGGAGGAGTGGTGGTCGTCGTCGCCGCCATGGTTAGGGTTCGGAGGAGGGAGAGTGAAGAGGCGCTCGCGGCTGGAAAAACCCTAATCCTAATGAGAGTGGCTCCGAGTGAGGGAAGGCAAGAGAGTATTTATGTTATGGCATTTTTAGGGTTCTCAACGAAGAGACTAAATGGGCTTGATGTTTGACTTAAACTACGAAATTGCCATGCTAATATAAGATAGTGTCTTATGTCGTTTGATTTTTTTCTTTTTTGAAAAACATGTCGTTTGCCTTCAAAGGTCGGACTCGGACCAGTAAGGGTCCATGGCCCCAATCTCAAGCGTGGAAAATGAGCGGAGAAATTGAGTACTAATTGGAATAAAATAACTTTTTTAATAGTGTTTTTTAAATAGGCATTTTTATGAGTGTCACAAATTCTTGTCAAATTTTTTTACAGTTAATCACTAGTCACAAAATTATGTGACTCCGTTATAAAGAATCACAAAATACTTAAACATTATTAGAAAAATCATTTTTAAAAATTACTCTTAAAAATATCATTTTAATCAAAATTACTACTACTTGATAAAAGAATGTATATTTTTTAAAATTGGTAATTGTAAAAATTTACAATCAAAATAATAAACCTGCAAAAACTTTGGTAAGAAACAATTTTACTTTAAATTTGCTAGAATTATTCTTTTTTTGAAAATTAGGCCTTATACAGAATTTTTAGAAAAAAAGTTAAAAATGCAGTGGACTCTTTTTTTTTTAGATCCAATATTGGAAAATGTTATTATACAAAAATATTTAGAAAAATGCTATTTTAAAAAATAATAACTAGTAACCTATAACTAGTTTTCGAGTATTGATAACTTTTGAGTAAAAATTTAGAAATCACCCAACTTAATTTCACCCATGCTAATCTTGAAATATGAGAGTTTATTAATTAGAATTTGACCTATTCAAGATTATAAGAATAATCTTCTAATTACAATCCTTTGGTATAAAGAAACGCCATTTGATTCTAAGTAAAATGACATTAATTTGCTAGTGTGATTTGGAAAAAAATTGGATGATTTTGAATTACGGCTGCACTCAAGTGAATTAATTAAGTTACCTATATACTCCGTTGAGAGATCAAGCTATTTGTAGTTCTAAGAATGTTGAATTAATTTAGAAAATTCTAATAAATAACCATGTAGAGGAATTTATGATAACATTTCAGAATTTATGAAATTCCAGTAGATATCCATATCGTGCAATTAAAAGCATTTTAGAAATTGACCAATTCTTAGATAAATAAGCTTTTATGGAATTTTATGACTCGTGTTTAGATTTGGTGTTGAATGATTTCCTTTGAATCTTGAGAAAGTTTGATTTTTTTTGGAAATTGTGACTGTACTTAACTTTTGCAACTAAGTTGCATACGTATTATTTAGGAAGAATTAAGTCAACATAGTTCATGATATTTTTATAGTTCGGAGAATTTATGGAGAATGAGCTAATTAGTATTTTCAAACTTTTTGCTATTTGGTGTGATTTTGATAAAATTTAAGGTGAATGGCTTCGTTTAAAACTCTGGAGACTTTTAAAAGTTTAATTTGAATTTGTAATTACACTTAATATATTTTCTAAGTTGCCTATGCATCCTTTATGGAATCAAGTCTGGTATAGTTCAAATATTTTATAATTCTTTAAGTTTATTTGTAACCAATCCCATTTTGTAGAACTATAAGTTAAGAAGACTTTCTTTCATTTTATAAATATTTTGTTAGAATCCCATTTTGTAGAACTATAAGTTAAAGAAGACTTTCTTTCATTTTATAAATATTTTTGTAATCTATTATATTTACTTCGATTTATTTTTGACAAAAGTACGTGGACTCGTGAAGAATTTGGAATCTTAATTTTGTCACTTTTTAATTTAATTGAAATAATACTTGTCGCTTGATATTCTAATTAATTTTTCTCTCTGGCTAATTCTCCTTTAGTTTTTCGTGTGTTGAGATCAAGGCTTGTGCTTCGTATTGATCTCGTCCCAAACAGAAACCTTATTCTCTTCACAGAATCATGGTCATGCGTATTAAAGAGATAAGTTCATCATTTCCTCGGAGTATTAATGGGCTACGTAATTTGAATGTATAAAGAATATAATATGAGACTTTAACTATCTCAACAATTATATATTTTGGACCATGATCATTTGGTCCAAGGAAGAAAGGGCGGCTTTTGGTCCATTTGGTTTTTTACGGTGGTCCAAGTGAGCATCCAAAGAGAAGTTGTGGGTCAGACATTTTAGGCTTATCTTAGAAAATGGAGATTGTTAGGGCCATTTTGATTAGGCCTCTGAGTCTATAAGACTGGTAGAGTGCCGTTTTCAATATCTCTTTTAGGTATTATATAAATAATTGATTAAATTAATAATTAATTAATTATGTTATAACATGTGTATGAAAAGTTGTTATAATAACGAGTGCATGTGTTGTAACAAAACATAAAAATAAAGAGATGAACACAAAATATTTTTAACGCAATTCGGACTTCTCTTACTCCACGGAACCAAGCTCAGAGATTAAACAAATTAGTAAAATATCAAAATTACAAATACCAATTAACTAATGCAATAAAAGATTTCATCTTTTCAATTGTCGTAATGTGTTGTAATAACTTCACCAATCTTGTTTAGCGAACTCTTCATATCTTATTGATCATTCGCATGTGAACTTTTTTTATTGGTCCGGATCTGTTTTCTTCCGAAGGCAAAATGTTCTTCCTTTAGAAGAATAAGATGTACTCAAATAAAGTACCTAGAAAACGCTGAAACTTTTTAAGTCTCATAATGGCAATAGAACAAAATATATGCCTTACATAAAAGCTCTCTTAAAGACTATTTTTTCTCAAAATAAAGTGCATACAAATCCTTTAGATTTGTTAAACTTTTATAGATAATTTTTTATCTCTAATTTCGTGCTCTCTTAGTGTGAATAGACTAAAAATAAGAAAGGAATGATTTACAATGATTTACTACAAAATCTGTTGTCATTCCTTACTGGGACAATCAGAAATCTATTGCAATAGCTTTCATGAATTGTTCTTAAAAGGTGTCTTGGTGTATTGAGAAAAGTTCACCACGATTTTGGTTCTTTTTAATTAGCTGAAATCATTCTTATTTATTTACAAAAACTTTCCTTAAAGACAAGGATTGATTTCACAATTAATTAGAGTCAATAATAATCAAATAAAAAAACTTTCTATAAATAGTGAAATCTGTTGCAACAGATTTCATCAGAAAATTCTGATAGATCATAACATTAATTACATTAATTTAATAAGAACGCAATCTGCACCATAATAGATGAAATATCACCATGATTATGCTAATATACATGTCAATAATTATTATCCAATATTTAAGGTAATAAAGAGCAAGAATCGAGCTAAAAATAGAAACTTAATCAAGGAAAAAATGAGATAAAATATCTCAATTAATTAGGCCCAACTTGGTCATAAAAATCCATTAGCAATAATCCCTATTATCCTTCTAGAAAAATTAAATAAGAAAAATTAGACCAAAAGATGCAAGAACAAAAATTTTCAAAAATTAGATTTTTGACCAGCACAAATCCGTTGTGAGTGATCCTATAAATCTGTTGCAACAAGTATTTTATAACATCAGCAGACCTATTATAATAACTTGTTAGTTTTCTCACAATAGTTTTAGTTTATTATTTTTGCTAATTTGTTTGCCAATAAAGGTCAATATTGTGGACCTAACAATCTCTCCCTTTGGCATCTACTTGACAAAATCAATCACAAAATTGAAACATAATTCAAGTTAAAAAATAACTTGCAAAAACACATGACTAATTTCCAAATGTATATTCAAAATAAAAATGCTCCCTTATCAAATGCAATCTCATATCAAGAAATATAAGAATAAAAGAAAGAGCATAAGAAATAAAACTCACCCTGAAAAACATAACCAACCAACAGTTTTGATATCTCCCTTTTTTTTGTCAAGAGAGATCCAAAGTCTGAAGAAAATAACAAAATAATCTGAAAGACCTAAACTCAAACAAACTAAGACTTGAAAACACCACAAACTAAAATGAAATTCAGAAAATAAAAAATAATCATTGTCCAAGATCATGCAATCAGCAAATCAGGTGAAGCTCCTCTTGTATTTCTCTAGCAGTGGCTATTCATGATTTGTTGCAACAGTAAAGGAAATGGGGGCAATAGGCTGAAAATAGCTAGTAGGAGTAATGGCTGCCACGGAAGAACCTCCAAGCACAATCAATTTGGCCAAGATCTCAAGTTGCACTTTCTCTACAACTTCTATTCCTTTACGCTATTTGGCCTGACCAGCTTTCAAGACTTCCAAATTTGTAGAACTAATAACTTGCGAAAAGATGATAAACATCCAGATCTAGATTTTGTTGCAACAGAGAAAGTCAATGTTACAATAGGTGTAGCAACAAGAACAACAACAAAAATCTTCAATTTCAGCAGCCATTTACGCATATTACTCCCCCTTAACAACTATTTTGTTTTTCAAATAATATGTGACAAATGACATATACACCATAATTGAGGATGAAGTTTGCAACTAGAATAGAATAAAAAGAGCAAAAGAGAAGAAAAGAGACAAATAGTTGCTCTTTTGAGAGTTAGATATAAAACACAAATCATAATGTATACTCGAAATTCTTGACCAATTCCATAAAACTAGAAAAATTGGGAAACTGATACGACAACAAAATATGAAAGTAGAATTATGTTGCAACATACACTTTCCTCAAAAAGACCCATTTTTTATTTTTTATTTTTTAAATTTTGCCACATGTAAAGAAAAACATAAAATTCAATTTCAGCCAAAATAATTTCATAAACTCAAGGCATTATTTAGATAAAAAGAAAATAAGAAAAAGAATCATGTTAACTTCATTCCTGAAAAAAAAATATTTTAAAATTATAATGTATTGTTAAATTTTTGATAGACAAATCTCCTTTATTTATGAAAACAAGATGAATAAACTGGATAAAAAACCAATTGACTAACTCTTTTTTTTTTCTTTTTTAAATTTTCACATAGTTTATAGCTTTTTCACACGCAATAGGCAGTATATTTTTTATTTTATTTTATTTTTGTTCATTGCCTTTTAAAAAAATACCCATGATTAGTAGCTTTTACTCTATCCCTAAAGTAACCCTTTTCATTTGGTAGATTATCCTCTCCATATTCGTGATAAAAAGTCCTAAATTACTCAAGGATGGCTCCACACTTCAGGTAGGTATCTTTTTCTAATCAAGTGATTTGTTACACAACTATATTTCAAAAAAAAAAAAAATAATATTAGAGTTGATCAATTAAAAATAAATCCAAAAAATTTATAAAGACTCAAAAACTTAGAGATTTCAATGTCAAAAGATTAACAATTCAAGATAATTAAACAATCAAGTCTTATAATAGAAACAAAAAAAAACATTATCTTTATTCTTTAAAATCGTTTTATCACTAATAATACTTTTAGTTTACAAAAATTATTTTTTGGCTGAAGCTGAAAAACACAAGATAAAAATTTTAAGCAGAAAAAATTCCCAAGGCTTGTCTTAAGGAATCAAATTTTACAAAATCAAGGGCTTTTGTGAAAATGTCTGCAATCTGCTTTTCAGTTTCAACATGTTCTAAAATGATTGTTTTATTCTTAACTAGTTCCTTTGATGAAATGATCTTTGACTCAATCATAGAGAAAAAACATACATAATTGTTCGAATTGATATACTTATTCTATGTGACCATGACGTCATCAATATTACCTGTAATAAGGTCTGATGGATGATTTTTCTTCACTATTGAAGAAAGTTCTTTCTTGATTGGATCATTCAAGACAACTATGGGTATAGTTTCTTACAGGGCAACAATCTGTTTTTGCCCTTCTAATATCGCAACATTGTCACCGGATATCATAACATGATCATCAGATGTTGTAATGTTGTTAGAATGAGATGCAACATTCAATTCTGAGTTGGAATTATTGATAGCTTCATTAGTAAAGCTAATTATCTCATCCTCGTTCAAAAAATATGAAAAATCCTTGAAATCATCAATAACACCATTAGTTAATTCCATAATAGTTTTAGTTCTCATATTGTACACATGATAAGCTCTACTGTTATTAGAATAGCCGAGAAATTACCTGTATCACTCTTAGTATCGACCTTGCTAAGATGCTCCCTATCATTCAAAATGAAACAAATGCTCCCAAAAATATGAAAATAACTAAGATTAGGCTTCTTACCTTTTCAAATCTCGTAGAGAGTCTCTTTTATACTTGGTCGGAGTTAAAAAACGATTGATGATGTAACATGTTTATGTTTATCACTTTGGCCCATAATATTTTAGGCAACTTCTTGCTATTAAGCATTACTTTGGCCATTTCCTGTAAGGTATAATTCTTTCTGTCTATGACATCATTTTGTTCTGGTGTTTTAAGAGCATAAAATTCGTGTCCAATACCATACAATTTACAAAAATCAGCAAAAATAGTATTTTCAAATTATTTTCCGTGATCACTTTGAATTTTTACTATTTTGCTAATATTGCAATCTTTTTCAACTTTATGTCTTACACACAAATCTCTGAATGCATTAAATGTGTCAAATTTTTCTTTCAAGAATTTTACCTATGTAAATATAGAAAAATAATCTACACATATAAAGATATATCGCATAACTACAATGCTCTCTACTTGCACTAGACCCATGAGATCCATGTGCAACAGTTCTAATACCTTTGATGTTGTGATGCTATGGACAACTTTATGTGTTGTCTTCAACTATTTTCCATATTGGTATAGACCACACACTCTAGAAGACTATTTGTTAAGCTTTGGCAAACCATGAACAAGTCCTGCACTTGCAATTCTTTTCAAAGATTTAAAATTTAAGTGCCTAAATCATTCATGCTATAAATTTATGTTATTAATAGTAATATTATAATATATTTCTGGTTGAACTAAGGTATAATAGTTGTCAATAGATCTACAACATTTCAAAACACAATTTCTATTGTGATCTGAAATCAAATATTCATCACGAGTGAAATTAACAAAAAGATTTTGAACACAAATTTGACTTATGCAAATTAAATTAGCTTTAAGTCTATCTACATGAAGTACATTTTACAACTTTAGCATGCCATTAACATTCAAAGTTCCTTTACCAAGGACTTTTACATTGACACCGTCTTTAAAAATGACTTCTTCACTTATCACGGATTTGTAGTCTATCAAAATGTTCTGATTACCTGTCATATGTCTAGAACAACTACTATCAAAATACCATGAGTTAGTAGCATATGTTCTTAAACATTTAAAAGTAACAAAATATTTAACATCGGATTTTTTTACCCAAACTTGCTTAGAACTGATTTGCAAATTGATTTTGGGCCTAGGTGTTTTTCTTTGAGATGGATAAGTAAATGACTTGTTCAAATAATTATTTTCAAAAAAAAATTCATCATTGCAAAATACCTTGGTCAGATGTGATCTTTTACCCCACAAAATGGCAAACGGGAATAAACTTACGGGTTTTATCACTTAGATTTGAATGAACAATGACTTTACTTGTTGTTGCAACAGATATAGTTAGTTTCACAAACATAATTTCAGAGTTAGATCTCATACCTTTGAAGCCCAATCTCCAAACCGTGAAGTGGTTGCAATAGATGTAGTTAGTTTCACAAATACAATTTCAGAGTTAGATTTTATACCTTTGAAGCTCAATCTGCCATTGTCTCTAGTGGATTTTTCAGTTGTTAGAATATGATCTAACTTTCTAATTCCTAAACTCAACATTTTCACCCTTTTTTAAGTTCCTTCAAGTTCAACAGATAATTCTTTCAGTTTTCTTTCTTTTTCAAAAATGATAGAATTCAAACTTTGCACTTTTATTTTATACTCTTCTTTGGATTTCATAAGTGCAGTGTTATAACTTACCAAAAGCCGATTATCAACACATATCATTAACCATTAAGTGTATATTTTCTGATATGCCATTTGAATTGAATCCTTATTAGGTTCTAATTCATTACTATCTGAATTAACTTCAATTGTAACATCATCTGATTTCATAGATTCTGTTGCGACATGACCTTCAGCAATAGATGTGTTATAACAAACTGATTCTGTTGCAACAGAGTCTCTATCTTTTTGCAACACAAATCGTGAGTCCTAAAACAATGAGATAGTGAGGGAAACATTATCTACAATATCTTCCTCTTTGCTTCCATGGATTCTGCATCCTTTAATTGTAGTAATCATGGCTTTTGACTTCTTTTTCAAGGTATTGACACATTCAGATTTAATATGGCCATAACCTTCATATTCCTTGTATTGAATTCTTTTTCTTTTGTTAGAATCAAAAGAATTATTACTATTGGAGGATATTAGAGCAACTTTATTTTTTTCTCATCCATTTTATGTATCTTTTGAAACTTTTGCTAACAAGTTTAATTTTACTGAATCATATTCTACAAGAAGAGACATACTAACAAAATAGATCAAAAAAAATCCCAAAATCTCACTAGTATTTAAGTGACTATGATCTGATACCAATTGAAAGATCTATTTTAGATATTACCAAATAATTAATTAATTGATTAAATTAATAATTAATTAATTATATTGTAATACTTGTATGAAAAATTGTTGCAACAACGAGTGCATATGTTGCAACAAAATATAAATAAAGAGATGAACACAAGATATTTTTAACGTAGTTCGAACCTCTCCCATTCCATGGGGTACATCCAGAGATTAAACAAATTAGTAAAGTATCAAGATTACAAACACTAATTGACTAATGTAATAAAAAACTCCCTTTTTCAATTGCCGTAATGTGTTGTAATAACTCCACTGATCTTGTTTAATGTGCTCCCCTCGTCTTATTGATCATTCGCACTTGAACTCTCTTCATTGGTCTAGATCTGTCTCTTCCCAAAGACGAAATGTTCTTCCTTCCGAAGAACAAGATGCACTCAAATAAAGTACTTAGAAAGCTCTAGAGCTCTATAAGTCTCACAATGGCAATAGAACAAAATTTATGCCTTATATAAAAGCTCTCTTAAAAACTATTTCTCTCAAAATGAAGTGCATATAATATCCTTGGACTTGTTGAGCTTTTATAAATGAATTTTTAGTCCTAATTTCGTGCTCTCTTAGTGTGAATAGTGTTATGCCCCATTCATTTAGCTCCCCAAAATTCAAATATTGCTACTTATAGCTTTAAGATCATATATATATATATATACTACTCACCCAAAAGGATAAAGGAAGGCTCTAGAACGTGGTGGATACTTCTAGAATGATCAAGAGAGGTCTTGGCCATACTAGAAGACTTTAGAAGGCAATACTAAGTTCTAAAAAGCTTTAGATAAGGCCAAATGGTGCTAGAATAGTTGGGATGGTCCTAAAAGCTCCTAGAATGACTTGGAAGAGCCAAAATAGTGGGTGAACCTCCTAGAAGGATCTAGGCCATACTTGTTCTAGATTTCTCTATATAAATATCTTTGTAGATATTACTACTATATTTAGGAATATTCTAGACACTTTATAAGATCATGATATTTGACACGATCATAACTTTTGGTTAGTTTAAGCTTTGCCTATATAAAAGACCCATTGGATTCATTTATATACAAGCTCTATTTATGAGAGATGTAAGTATTCTAAGAGTAATACAAAGCTTTCATTCACTCAAAGTTTACTCTAAGTCCTTTTCTTGAGTGTTGATAGGCTGACTTAGTGCGACAAACTGTGTAAGTGCTGCACGATTGTTTAATTTAAGGCTAGGATCGTTAGAGCATGGTATCAGAACTTTGGTTGCTCGTTATATCTTGGTGGTTCCATTATCTATATGAAGACCATGGCTGCAACTCCCGACCCCGTTGAAGTTGGTGCTTCTGAACGTAGGAGTAATGAAGAGAAAAAGGGTGCTACCCGCAGTAAGTCGAGGGACGTGGTGACTAGCTTGGAGGTTAGAGTGTCCTAACTATCTAGATGTGCTAACTGTTACACATTAGGCGAGCAAGTAGACGATCTAGATGGTTGTTATGACGGTTTGGAAACCGAAGATATGGAGATCCATAGCGGCATCAAAGATGTACTTGGTGGGCTAGAGGCCGACTTAAGGCACGAGATTGGGTTCTTTCATTCGGAGATTGCCAAGGTACAAGATCTCTTCCAAAGAAAACTCACTAATATTTTTCTTAAAGTAGATGAGATGGGTAGTGATCTTACTTTGTGCAAGTGAGTGGTGGCCACGGGAGTGATCACCACAACAACCATTGAGGTAAGAAAGGTCGAGGTACCTAAATCAAAGACCTTTAATGGTATTCGAAATACTCGAGAAGTTAAGAACTTCCTATGGGGACTCGAGCAATACTTCGAGGTTGCCAATATGACGGACGACGTTGGTAAAATTGTAATATGACCTTATATCTTACCGATACAGCCATACTATGGTAAAGGCAGAGATACGGGGAGATACAAACCATAGCCACCTTGATGACTTCAAGAGAGCTAAAGAGGCAATTCTTCCCTGAGAATGCCGAAGAGGAGGTAAGAGGCTATCTTCGCTACCTCAAATAATTTGGTAGTGTTAGAGACTACTTGAAAGAGTTTACCACACTCTTACTCAAAGTCCCTGACATTTCAGATAAAGATGCCATGTTCTTGTTCATGGATGGTCTTTAGAATTAGGCCAAGCTAGCGCTTAAGTATCGTGGTGTCCAGGACTTGACTGATGCTATTACTGTAGCTGAGAGCCTTGTTGATTACTCTATCAACAAGGACCCTTCTAAGGCCAAAGACAAGAAGGGTGGTGGAGCAAAGAGTAAGGGAGAATAAAAAAAAGGAGGAAAATAGAACAAAGATAGTTCCTCCTACAAGCACAAGGAAAAGGGTAAGGAGAAGGAAGATCATGACTTTTCCAAGCCAAGAATCAAGTGCTTCCTTTGTGATGGGTCATATTAGGTATGCAAGTGTTCTAAGAAGAAAGCTCTCAATGCCTTAATCACCTCCGAGCCAAGCCAAGAAGGAGGTGAAAGTAAAGATGGTAGTGCACGTGTTGGTTCTTTGCAACTCCTTAACGCCTTACAATCGGCCTCTAAGTCACAAACTAAGGGCCTACTTTTTATGGATGCAATAATCAATGGCAAGGCCATTAAAGCCTTGGTTGACACGGGTGCATCCCACAACTTTATCTCTATTGAGGAAGTTAGACAGTTGGGCTTGTCGATATCCAATGGAAGAGGCTCCTTCAAGGCAATAAATTCAGCGGCATGCCCCATCAATGGGATTATTTATGGTGTTAAGGTTAGCTTAGGTACGTGGGTTGGCCAACTTGACTTATCAGTAGTACCAATGGATGATTTTATGGTGGTATTTGGTTTAGAGTTCCTTGATGGAGTATGGGCATTCTTTGTTCCTTTTGCCAACTCAATGTGCATCATGAATGGTGAAAAGGCTTATGTGGTACCAACGGAGTAGTCTACAAAAGTGAGAAATAAAGTACTCTCTGTACTTCAATTCAAGAAGGACATGAGAGGGGAGAAAAAGAGTTACTTGTCCATCCTAAAGAAGCACAATGATAAAGAGTTGGAACCTCAAGGTAACCTGCCTATAGAGGTGCAAGCTATCTTAGATGAATTCCAAGATGTGATGCCTGATGCCTTGCCCAAGAAACTTCTACCTAGGAGGGAGATAGATTATGAAATCGAGCTTGAGCTACACATGAGATCACCCACAATGAGTCCCTATCGAATGGCCCCCCCTCGGAGTTAGCGGAATTCTGGAAACAATGAAAGAAGTTGCTTGATACGGGTTTCATCAGGCCATCTAAAGCTCTTTTCAGTACCCCGGTGTTGTTCCAAAAGAAGAAAGATGGCTCACTAAGGATGTGCATTGATTACTGGGCTTTTAACAAGGTGACGATGAAGAATAAGTACCTTATCCCACTGATTGCCGACTTGTTTGATCATTTTAGGAACACTAGATACTTCTCGAAACTTGATCTGTGCTTAGGGTACTACCAAGTATGCATAGCAGAGGGAGATGAGCCCAAGACCACATGTGTGGCAAGGTATGGTGCTTATGAATTCTTAGTCATGCCACTTGGTCTTACCAATACACTCGCTATTTTCTGCACCCTCATGAATAAGCTATTCCATCCCTACCTCGATCGGTTCATGATAGTTTACCTTGATGATATAGTTACCTATAGCAAGACCATGGAAGAGTACTTAGAATATTTGAGAAAGGTATTCAAGGTCTTGAGGGAAAATCAACTATTTATTAAGAAAGAGAAATGCTCCTTCGCCCAAGAGGAAGTGATGTTCTAGGGCATAAAATAAGGGATGGGAAACATATGATGGGTGAAACCAAGATACAAACCATCTAAGAGTGGGAACCTCCCACTAATATGCCAGAGTTGAGATCTTTCCTCAGACTTATGAACTACTATAGGCAGTTCATCAAGTCTTACTCAGCAAGTGCATCGCTACTTACTAACCTGCTCAAGAAGAATAAGTCTTGGGAGTAGATGCCGAATGTCAAGTCTCATTCGAGGACTTGAAGAAGGTAATAAGCGAAGAGTCAATTCTTAGCTTGCCTGACCACTCTAAGGCATATGAGTTTCACACGGATGCCTCTGACTTTGCTATTGGTGGAGTACTAATGCAAGAAGGGCGTCCCATTACTTATGAAAGTCGCAAGCTCAATGACACTGAGAGACGCTACATGGTGCAAGAAAAAGATATGACTTCTATCATCCATTGCCTAAGGGTATGGCTACACTACTTATTGGGCACTCACTTCACGATCATGACCGATAACATACCCATAAGCTACTTTCAAACTCAGAAAAAGTTGAGTCCCAAGCAAGTTCAGTAGCAAAACTTCTTTGTAGAATTCGATTATAGGCTTGAATACAAGTTTGAGAAAGCTAATGTGGTGGCAGATGCCCTAAGCAAAAAGGTGGAACTGGCTGCCTTAAGTATGCTTGATAGCACCTTGATGAAGAAAATCAAGAAAGGGCTAGAACACGATGTTTTTGCAAAAAGCTTGCTACCCCTAGTAAAAGAAGGAAAGACGAGACGCTTTTGGCTGAGCAGCAGACTTTTCTATGCCAAAGACAAATGACTTTATGTGCCTACATGAGGGAACTTAAGAAAAAAGTTTATTAAAGAGTGCCACAAATCTTTGTGTACTGGTCACCCAAGTCAGAAACGCACTCTCGCTCTTATCAAAGCTATCTACTATTGAACTCAACTGAGCGATAATGTCGAGGCCTATGTATGAACCTATCTCGTATGCCAATAAGACAAGGTAGAACCACAATCACTGGACAGATTATTGGAAGCTCTCCCCATTCCTGAGAGATTATGAGAGAGTATTTCCATAGATTTTGTCACTAGTTTGCCTATATCGAAGGGCTTTGGTAGCATTATAGTGGTGGTTGATTGATTCAGCAAGTATGCCACCTTTATACCTGCTTCACCTGATTGTCCCGCTGACAAGACCACATGGCTTTTTATGAAGCATGTTGTAAAGTTTTAGGGAGTTCTATCAAACATCGTAAGTGATCGTGAACCCCGATTCACTAGAAGGTTTTGGACAGAATTATTCAAGTTGATGGACTCAGACTTGAACTTTTTTACTAGCTTTCACCCCCTAAAGTGATGGTCCGACGGAAAGAGTGAATGCCTTGCTGGAGCTATACTTCAGGCATTTTGTGAATGTCAATCAAAAAGATTCGGTAAAATTACTTGACGTAACCCAATTTTCCTTTAAACTTCAGAGGAACGATTCCACGAGTAAAAATCCTTTGAGATAGTCATGGGTCAATAACCTATGCCTCTACATGCCTTAATGACAAGTTACAGTGGGAAGAGTTCAGCGGTTTTCAAGTTTACTAAGGCATGACATGAATAAGCAGAGTTGGCTAGGGCCTGCTTGAATAAAACTTCTAAAGGAATGAAAAAATGGGCTGACAAAAAGAGGAGGTATATTGAGTACCAAGAGTAGGATTTAGTCCTTGTCAAGTTACTGCTCCAACAATTCAAAATATTAAGAAAGGTGCATAAAGGGTTGGTGCACAAATACAAGAGTCCATTTCAGGTACTCAAGCATGTGGGTAAGGTCTCTTATAAGTTTTAACTCTCTACCAAGTTAAAGATTTTCTCTGTCTTCTATATTAGCATACTAAAATTTTACCAGGAGATGAAAAAGATCCTTCAAGAGGCGAGTCCAAAAAGGCTCATACTATGGTAGTAACCTCTTTTGATAAAGAGGCAGAGTATATTCTAGTCAATCGCTTGATATATCGACGTGGTATTCCTATTTATCGAGAATACCTTGTGAAATGGAAGAATTTGCCCGAGACCGAGGCTAGCTAAGAGCATGAGGATGCCTTGTGGCAATTCAAAAACCATATCGAGCGGTTCAAAGTCGATGACGCAACGGAGACGTCATGAACTTGAGTGGGGGAAAGTGTTATGCCTTACTCATTTGGCTCCCCAAAATTTAAATATTACTGCTTATGGCTTTAAGATCCTCCATATATATACTGCTCACCCAAAAGGATAGAGGAAAGCCCTAGAATGTGGTGAACATTTCTAGAATGATCAAGAGAGGTCATGAACATGCTAGAAGACTCTAGATGGTGCTACTAAGTCCTAGAAGGCTCTAGATAAGGCCGAATAGTACTAGATATGTTAGAACAGTTCTAGAAGCTCCTAGAATGACTTGGAAGAGCTAAGATGGTGAGTGAATCTCCTAGAAGGATCTATGCTATACTTGTTCTAGATTTCTCTATGTAAATATCTTTGTAGATATTACTAATTTATTTGCGAATATTCTAGACCCTTTGTAAGATCATACCACTTAGCACAATCATAACTCTTGGTTGGTTTAGGCTTTGCCTATATAAATGACCTCTTGGGTTTATTTGTACACAAGTCCTATTTTTTAGAGTTGTAAGTATTCTAAGAGTAATACAAAGCTTTCATTCACTCAAACTCTCTTATCCTTTGCCATTTTATCTCAAAGCCTACTCTAAGTCCCTTTCTTGAGTGTTGGTAGGTTGGCTTAGTGCGACGGACTGTGCTAAGTGCCTCACAATTGTCTAGTTCGAGATTATGGTCGTGACAATAGGCTAAAAATAAGAAAGGAATGATTTGCCACAAAATCTGTTGTTATTTCTTATTTGGACAGTCAGAAATCTATTGCAACAACTATCATGAATTGTTCCTAAAAAGTATCTAGGTACATTGAGAGAAGTTCTCTACGATTTTGGTTCTTCTTAATCAGTTGAAATCACTCTTATTTACTTGCAAAAACTTTCTTATCGCTCTTATTTACTTGCAAAAACTTTCTTTAAAAACAAAGATTGATTTCACAATTAATTAGAGTCAATAATAATCAAATAAGAAAAATTTTCATAAATAATGAAATCTGTTGCAATAGATTTCATTATAAAATCTAGACAGCTCGTAAAATTAATTACATTAATTTAATGAGAATATAATCTGTACTATAATGGACGAAATATCACCATGATTATGTTAATACACCTGTCACCAATCATTATCTAATATTTGAGGCAATAAAGAGCAAGAATCAAGCTAAAAAAGGAAACTTAATCAAACGAAAAATGAGATAAAATATCTCAATCAATTAGGTCCAACTTAGTCACGAAAATTTATCAGCAACAATCCCTATTATCCTTCCAGAAATGTTAAATAAGGAAAATTAGACTAAAAGATATAAGAACAAAAAGTTTTCAAAATTAGATTTTCGGCTAGCACAAATTCGTTGTGAGTGATCATGTAAATCTATTGTAATAAGTATTTTACAACATCTACAAACTTATTGTAATAACTTGTTAATTTTCTCACAATAATTTAAGTTTGTTATTTTTCCAATTTGTTTGCCAGTGCAGGAACATCGTGGACCTAACAAAACTTTTGTTGTGTTTCCGCTGAGGGTGTGGACCTAACAAAAACTTTTGTTGTGTTTCCGTTTAGAGAGGACTTTGGGTCATTGTCTAATTTCTTGGACTGCTTCCAGAAGAGATTATTGGACCTAATGGGTCTTTGTGGACCTTAGTGGGAAATTGAGTCGTGAGTTCCTTGTTTGGTTGGGCCTGAACAAGAGGTCTGAACTTTTAAGTTTGAGTCTCAGTGAGGCTTAATATAGGTGTTTTATATGGCTATATCTCTTATCAGTAATCTCATTTGTTTGTTCGGCTTGGATAAAGGTCACAACACCTCCACTTGCTGAAGTATTTGGCCATATAATTAACCAGAAGGCTCGCGGATTGAAATCCCGTAATGCATATGAAATATATATATATATATATCCTTTTTTTTAATATGTTTCTTTTTATTTTCAAATCCCAATACAACAAACTTAAATTTTTTTTTTAAATGAAATTTTGGTAAATAACTTATTAGAATGTAAAACTCTAATTTTCTTAGGACCTTAACCTCATCGTAAATCTCTGTCGGCTTGTGAGCCTAGGTTAGGTTGTGCTAGTACCAAAAGAAAGTTTTTAGAGTTTTTGATATTTTCAGAAAAAATTTCAGCAACGCAACAACTCAATGAAAAGAAGACTCTAATTTCCCTTTAATTATACCTCACTGTAAATCTTTTTGGCTTAAATAGGCTAAGCCGTGACTGAACCAAAACAAAATTTAAAATCCTTAATTTTAAGAAATTTTGAGAGTGAATATAAAAATAAATTTTGTTCTCGAATATAACCATGCAACTTACTTTGTAGACTACTTTTCACAGAACATATCTTTTGCAGAATTTTCTGTATTTGCCTTTTGTTTTCTCTTGTTATATTTTCCTTTCTTTCTTTCTCTCTCTTTTTCTTTCTCGTATCTTTTTTCTGATTACCCAAAATCTCAAAATACACTTTAAAAGAGATTTTATTTTTATTTTCTTTTTTATTCTCTCACTACTTGTACGTATTTTTCATGAGTAGGAAGTTATCCCATAAATAATGGGATAATGGGATTTAATTTTCTTTTTGAAAATAGGAATAAATAAATAAAAAAAGTGAAGGAGTGGGCCAGATAACTAATGTGTAAACCTCCTTACGCTTTTTTTAATCCTATCATTTTTTTAATTTTTTTTTTCTGGTTCAACAATAACTGGTATCCAAAAATATTCGTAACTAGTATATAACTGGTAACTAATAATTTGTAACCAGTTTTCAAAAATTGGTAACTAATAGCTATTTTAGAAATGATATTTTTCTAAAACCCCTTTAAAAAGTGATATTTTTCTAATAAAAACCATATGATAATTGGAAAATAAACTGACCTCTGGCTTTTTGTAAGTTTTTTTTTTTGGTTTTTATAAGTAAAAGTGCTAAAAATCCCTTTTTTAAAAAAAAAAAAAAAAAAAACTGATTACCTATAGGTATAGCCCAGATGTAGAACTATATGCTAGCTTGGCCTCAGTTCTCTGTGCTCATCTACCATTCCTTCCGCTTACCTACAATACTAGGAGATCTATTAGAATGTGTAAGCGAGTAACCCAACTTAAAATACTTGTATACTATGCAATGCATTATACAACCTAATATGTGGAAATAGACTGCAGAGACATGAAGTCGTATTGATGTTTGTCAAGGCTTATACTGAATCTTCCACTAACTCATAGAGTTAACTTGTCATGACGTGATTCTCATATCCATAACGCGAAATAAACCTCTTTGCACGTAGATTATAATACGAGCTTGTTAAGCTTGACCTTGGTATAACAAGTTATATTGGTGATTTAACAGTTAGAAATAACCTTATAGGACATGTCATATCAACTTATTTGTACTACAAGTACCATGCTAACTCATAGTGCTTGTTTTTAGCATACTACAACAAATCCATATAGTTATTAACATTTAACTAATATACATTTCATCATAGTAGTGACATAATAATATCAACCTAACTAGTGCACTATCAAACTTGTAACTTAAAAGCCACTAGCTAATGTATACAAAGATTGATCTAGTAACTCAACGGTCACAAATTGAAGTCAACACAATAATACTGGTGGCATAGCTAGAACCACAACTTCATATAAGCAACAATAAAACTGGTGTTTAATAATTATAACTCAATATCAATAAAATACAATGTTAGCAAAAAATGCCACAATTTCCTGAAAACAACAATATAATCATTGACTTAACAACTACAACTAAATAAGTAACATTATCATGCTCAACCATTTATAAATGCATATACACATACTATGTACTGGGGCGTATGGTAGTGTTGTTAGCTTATTGTCATGATCCTAACCTTAAATTAGACAATTATGCGGCACTTAGTACAGTCCATCGCACTAAGTCAGTCTACCAACACTCAAGAAAGGGATTTAGAGTAAGTTTTTGAGACAAAGAGGTAAGGATGAGAAAGTTTAGGTAAATGAAAGCTTTGTATTATTCTTAGAATACTTAGAACTCTCACAAATGGGACTTGTATACAAATGAACTCAAGGGGTCTTTTATATAGGCAAAGCCTAAACCGACCAACGATTGTGATCGTGCCAAGTGGCATGATCTTACAAAGGGTCTAGATTATTCTCAACTAAAGTTATAATATCTATAAAGATATTTACATAGAGAATTTTAGAACAAAACATAGCCTAGATCCTTCTAAGAGGTTCATCCACTATCTTGGCTCTTCTAAGTCATTCTAGGAGGTTTTAGGACCGTTTAACCCATCTAGTACTATCCGGCCTTGTCTAGAGCCTTCTAGGACTTAGTAGCACTAACTAGAGTCTTCTAGCATGGCCAAGACTTCTCTTGATCACTCTAAAAGTGTCCACCATGTTCTAAGGTCTTCCTTAATCTTTTTAGATGAGCAGTAAATATAGAGGACCTTAGAGTCATGAGCAATAACATTTGGATTTTTAGGAGCCAAATGAGCGGGGCATAATACCCTCCCTCACTCAAGTTCACGACATCCTCGTTGTGCCATCGATTTTCAACCGCTCGATATAGTTTTTGAATTGCCACAAGGCATCTTCATGCTCCCAGCTAGCCTCGGCCTCGGGCAAATTCTTCCATTTCACTAAGTATTCCTGATAATTAAGAACACCACGTCGGCGGATCAAGCGATCAGCCAAAATACACTCTACTTCTTTGTCAAAAGAGGTTACCACTGCAGTAGGATCCCTTTTGGATTTGCCCCTTGAAGGATCTCTCTCATCTCCATGGTAGGGTTTTAGCATGCTAACATGGAAGACAGGGAAAATCTTTAACTTGGCAGGGAGTTGAAGCTTATAGGAGACCTTACATACACGCTTGAGTACAGGAAATAGACCCTCGTATTTGTGCACCAACCCTTTATGCACATTCCTTAAGATTTTGAATTGTTGGGGAAACAACTTGACAAGAACAAAATCCCCCTCTTGATACCCAATGTGCCTCCTCTTTTTGTCGGCCCACTTCTTCATTCTTTTAGAAGCTTTGTTCAAGTAGGCTCTAGCCAACTCCACTTGTTCATGCCATGCCTTAGCAAACTTGAATGCTGCAGGACTCTTCCCACCGTAGCTTGTCGTTGAGGCACGTGGGGTCTTAGGTTGTTGACCCATGATTATCTCGAAGGGACTCTTGCTCGTAGACTCACTCATCTAGAGGTTGAAGGAGAATTGGGCTACATCAAGTAATCTTGCCTAATCTTTTTGATTGGCACTCATAAAATACCTCAAGCATAACTCCAATAAGGCATTCACCCTTTCTGTCTGGCCATCACTTTGGGGGGTGAAAGCTAGTAGAAAAGTTCAAGTCTGAACCCATCAACTTGAACATTTCTGTCTAAAACCTTCCAGTGAATCGGGGATCACGATCACTTACGATGTTTGATAGGACTCTCCAAAGCTTCACGACATGCTTCATAAAGAGCTGCGTAGTCTCATCAGCGGGACAATCAGATGAAGCAGGTATAAAAGTGGCATATTTGCTGAAGCGATCAACCACCACTATAATACTACCAAAGCCCTCTAACTTGGGTAGGCTAGTGATAAAATCCATAGAAACACTCTCTCACGGCCTCTCAGGAATAGGGAGAGGTTCTAATAATCCACCCGGTGATTGTTGTTCCATCTTGTCTTGTTGGCATATAAGACAAGTTCGTATATAAGCCTCGACATCATCTCTCAGTTGAGGCCAATAGTAGATAGATTTGATAAAAGTAAGGGTGCGTTTCTGACTTGGGTGACCAGCCTACAAGAAATCGTGGCACTCTTTGATAAGCTCTTTTCTTAAGTTCCCCCACTTAGGCACATAGAGTCGATTGCTTTTAGCATAGAGAAGTCCGTTGCTCAGCCAAAACCATCTCATCTTTCCTTTCGTTACTAGGGGTAACAGGCTCTTTATAAGAACGTCGTATTCCAGTCCTTCCTTGATTTTCTCTATCAAGGTGCTATTGAGACTACTTAAGGTGGCCAGCTCTGCCTTTCTGCTTAGGACATCTGCCACCACATTGGCCTTCCCAGGCTTGTATTCAGGCTTGTAATCGAATTCTGCCAAGAAGTCTTGCTACCGAGCTTGCTTAGGTCTCAGCTTTTTCTGAGTTTGAAAGTAGCTTGTGGTTACGTTGTCAGTCATGATCGTGAAGTGAGTACCCAACAAGTAGTGTCGCCACATCCTTAGGCAATGGATGACGACAACCATCTCTTTTTCTTGTACCATGTAGTGCCTCTCGGTTTCATTGAGCTTACGACTTTCATAAGTAATTGGATGCCCTTCTTGCATTAGTACTCTACCAAGAGCAAAGTCAGAGGCATCCGTTTATAGCTTATATGCCTTTGAGTGATCGGGTAAGCTGAGAACCGGCTCTTTGCTTACCGACCTCTTCAAGTCTTCAAATAAAACTTGACACTCAAGTGTTCATTCCCAAGACTTGTTCTTCTTGAGTAGGTTAGTAAGTGGCGCTGCTCTTACTGAGTAGGACTTGATGAACCGCCTATAATAGTTCACAAGTCTGAGGAAGGATCTTATCTCTGGCACCTTAGTAGGAGGTTCCTACTCTTGGATGGCTTGCACCTTGACTTCATCCATCATAAGTTTCCCATCCTTTATCTTATGCCCTAGGAACATTACTTCCTCTAGGGCGAAGGAGCTTTTCTCTTTCTTGATAAATAGTTAGTTTTTTCTCAAGACCTCGAACACTTTCCTCAAATATTCTAGGTGCTCTTCCATGGTCTTGCTATAGATGACTATATCATCAAGATAGATTACCACGAACTGATCAAGGTAGGGATGGAATAACTTATTCATGAGGGTGCAAAAGGTAGTAGGTATATTGGTAAGACCAAATGGCATGACTAAGAACTCATAAGCATCATACCTTGTCACACACGTGATTTTGGGCTCGTCTCCCATTACTATGCATACTTGGTAGTATCCTGAGCGTAGATCAAGCTTTGAGAAATATCTAGCATTCCCAAGTTGATCGAACAAGTCGGCAATAAGCGGGATGGGTACTTGTTCTTTACCATCACCTTGTTAAGAGCCCGGTAATCAATGCACTTCCTTAGTGAGCCATCTTTCTTTTTCTGAAACAACACTGGGGCACCGAAAGGAGCTTTGGAGAGTCTGATGAAACCCTCATTAAATAACTCCTTTAGTTGTTTCCGGAGTTCCGCTAACTCTGGAAGGGCCATTCGATAGGGACTCATCGCAGGTGGCCTCGTGCTGGCTCAAGCTCGATTTCATGATCCACCTTCCTCCTAGGTGGAAGTTTCTTGGGCAGGGCATCAGATATCACATCTTGGAATTCATCCAAGACAGTTTGCACCTCCATGGGCAGGTTACCTTGAGGTTCTAACTCTTCATCATCGTGCTTTTTTAGGATAGCTAAGTAACTCTCCTCCTCTCTTCTCAAGCCCTTCTTGAATTAAAGTATAGAGAGTACTTTGTTTTCCGCTTTTGTAGACCGCTCCGTTGGTACCACACAAGTCTTTTCACCATCCATGATGAACATAGAGTTGGTAAAAGGACCACACTCTATCAAGAAATTCCAACCCAAGCACTACCGTAAAATCATCCATTGGCACCATTGATAAGTCGACTTAGCTAACCCATCCACCTAGGCTAGCCTTAACATTATGAGCAACCCCATGGATGGGGCGTGCTGCGGAGTTCGTTGCCTTGAGGGAGCCTCCTCCATGGGACACCGTTAAGCCCAACCGCCTAGCTTCTTCAATAGAGACAAAGTTATGGGATACACCCGTGTCAACCAAGTCTTTAGTGGTTTTGCCATTGATTGTTACATCCACAAAAAGTAAGCCCTTAACTTGTAACTTAGGGGCCGATTGCAAGGCATTAAAGAGTTGCAAGGAGCCAACACGTACACCACCATCTTCTTTATCACCTTCTTCTTGGCTTGGCTCGGAGGCAATTAAGGCATTGAGAGCTTTCTTCTTAGGACACTCGCGTGACCAATGTAGCCCATCACAAAGAAGTCACTTGACTCTTGACTTGGAGAAGTCACGATTTTCTTTCTCTTTGCCCTTGTCTTTGTGCATGTAGGAGGAACTATCTTTGTTCCATTTTCCTCCTTTTGTTTGCTCTCCCCCACTCTTTGCTCCATCACCCTTCTTGTCTTTGGCCTTAGAAGGGTCCTTGTTGGTAGAGTAATCAACAAGGCTCTCGGCTACTACAATAGTGTCGGCCAAGTCTTGGACGCCACAACGCTTGAGCTCTAACTTGGCCCAATTCTGAAGACCATCCATGAACAAGAATATGGCATCTTTATCTGAAGTGCTAGGGACTTCGAGCAAGAGTATGGTAAACTCTTTCACATAGTCTCTAACACTACTAGATTGTTGAGGCTGCGAAGACGGCCTCTCGCCTCCTCTTTAGTATTTTTGGGGAAGAATTGCTTTTTTAGCTCCCTTTTAAAGTTATTAAAGGTGGCTATAGTGCATACTCCTCGTTGCATCTCACCGTGTCTCTGCCTCCACTATAGCATGGCAGTATCGGTTAGATACAAAGCAGCATTACAAATTTTACTGGCATCATCCGTCACACCTGTAGCCTCAAAGTATTGTTTGAGTCCTCATAGGAACTTCTCAACTTCCCTAGCATTGCGAGTATCATTGAAGGTCTTTGGTTTAGGTACCTCAACCTTCTTTGTCTCAATAGTTATTGTGGTGGTAACCCCTATAGCTACCGCTCGCTTGCACAAAGCAAGATCACCACGTATCTCATCTATTTTAAGTAAAACATTACTGAGTTCTCTTTGGAAGAGATCTCGTACCTTGACAATCTCCAAATGAAGGGACTCAATCTCGCGTCTGAAGTCATCCTCTATCCCACCAAGCGCATCTTTGATGCCGCTGTGGATCTCTGCATCCTCGGTCTCTAAACCATTGCAACGGCCATTTAGATCGTCTATACGCTTGCTCAATGTGCCCAAGTTGGACTCTAGTCAGAACACTCTAGCCTCCAAGCTAGTCACCACGTCCCTTGACTTGCTGCGGGTAGCACCCTTCTTCCCTTCATCACGCCAATGTTCAGAAGCACCAAATTTAATGGGGTCAGGAGTTGCAACCATAGTCTTCATTTAGACAATAGAACTACTAAGATATAGCGAGCAACCAAAGCTCTGATACCACACTATCACGTCCCTAGCCTTAAACTAGATAATCGTGCGGCATTTAGCACAGTCCGTCACACTAAGTCAGCCTACCAACACTCAAGAAAGGGACTTAGAGTAAGTTTTTGAGACAAAGTGGTAAGGATGAGAGAGTTTAGGTGAATGAAAGCTTTGTATTATTCTTAGAATACTTAAAACTCTCACAAATGGAACTTATATACAAATGAACCCAAAAGATCCTTTATATAGGCAAAGCCTAAACCGACCAACGATTGTGATCGTGCCAAGTGGCATGATCTTACAAAGGGTCTAGATTATTCTCAACTAAAGTTATAATATCTACAAAGATATTTACATAAAGAATTCTAGAACAAAACATGGTCTAAATCCTTCTAAAAGGTTCACCCACCATCTTGGCTCTTCTAAGTCATTCTGGGAGCTTCTAGGACTATCTAACCTATCTAACACCATCTGTCCTTGTCTAGAGCCTTCTAGGACTTAGTAGCACCAACTAGAGTTGTCTAGCATGGCCAAGACCTCTCTTGATCACTCTAGAAGTGTCCACCACGTTCTAGGGTGTTCCTCAATCTTTTTGGGTGAGCAGTATATATAGAGGACATTAGAGTCATGAACAATAACATTTGGATTTTTGGGAACCAAATGAGCGGAGTGTAACATTATGCTCATTTATTTGATTGTCTTATTTTGCCTTTGTCGAGACTCAAAAGACAATCAACTAAAATTTTGTACTCGGCTACCTGAAGTACCCTTTTTTTTTTGTTTTTTTGCTCTAAACGGGGCTTAAGGGATTACTAATAATATTCTTCTTAAGAGAGAGTGTGTAAGACCTCCTCTCCTCTGTCATGAAATTATAAGTATTTAAGTGCAGGTTAAAAACCTAAAAATATCGTCAAGTGATGTTATATTTAGTATTAGAACCGACATAGTCTATTATTCATGTGGGTTTTTGAAGGCTACCATAAGCCATAATAATGGTAAATATAGTTCCTATTTATGGGGGCTAAATATGAGCTTTAGTAAAACTCCTAACGAGGATATTATGTCGTTAACGGTGGAAGTTTGTGAAACTTTAAATCTCATATTGAGTATTATTTTGAGAAGATATAAGTATTTTCACGAGAATTTAAGACTCCAAAAACACTATTAAACTAATATTTTTGGGTGAGACCACGAGCATTACATAAACAACATATATAATTGGGATCCTATACCTCTCTCATGATAGTGGTCCTCACGAGTGGGCAGTACCACTTTGTATATGAATGTTATGTAATGAATGCTATATGTATGTTCTCAGATATAATAATAGCTAGCATGTTATTTTTACAATCACTGGCATTAACCTTGCATACAAACCCAACTGAATTCTAGTACACAAAGGGCTTTATCGTACATATCTCATTAGCATGATTTGTTTTCAACCATATTGACATACATATTGAAATAAATAACATCTATAAAAGGAATCATGTCTATATTCATAATGGCATGCATTGTGTTTTTTTTTTCTCGCTTTAAAATGAAAAAAGAATTTCATTTAATTAAATATAAAAATCAAATCAATACATAATTAAATTAAAATTTTAATTTGGATATTAAATAAATAACTAGTGAAATTATTCTATATTATTTACAACCATATATGAAACACATAACTTAAAAAACAAA
The DNA here is from genome assembly GCA_002914805.1 of Parasponia andersonii. NCBI lineage: Eukaryota > Viridiplantae > Streptophyta > Magnoliopsida > Rosales > Cannabaceae > Trema > Trema andersonii. The sequence goes on along the minus strand of JXTB01000714.1, from coordinate 137,372 downwards.
ACCTACACCGATTTAGAAATGAATAATTCTATATTATTTACAATCATATAAGAAGCACATAATTTAACAAACAAAGCCTACATCTATTTAGAAATGAATAGGAAAAAAGGTATATGTATATATATATTAATGGTAATATGTGCGTTCAACAATAGAGAACGAAATTTTAGTAGAAAAATACAAAATCAAAAGGCCAGATAAAGAGTTGCTTAAGATCTATCTCATCGACAAGTGAAAATCTGGATATGTTAGACTTTAAGGGAAAAGAGAGTCTCTGGAGAAATAGAGCAAGTATCTTTTATGGTAATTTAATCTATGGAAAAATATGTAAGTAAATAGAAATAAAGTTTTTGAATGTACAAATTTAATTGGTAATTGCTTTTCTCTAGTATTGGTGGCACTTGCTTATTTGTTACTGTTCTCAGGTCTTTACAATCAATTTGCACATAATTATAGGTTAAATAATCAAATACCTCTTTTTAAGATGCATTAATCAAAGTTGAAAATAATTTCTTAAATCGTCATAGTATTTACTTTGAAAATAAAAAGTAAAAAAAGCCCTAGTATGTGTAAAAAAAGCCCTAGTATGTGTGCTATTATAAATAGACACCTTTAGAGAGAAGTCAGAGGAGAATCAAAATTATTCAGAAAATTAGCTGGTGGTTGTCTCATAAATTCTAGATAGAAAATTATGAGATAGCCTTGAGTGTTCTTCCTTTGAGAAACCCAGAAACTAGGGAAGAAGATTTTCATCTCCAACAATTCACTTTGATGGTGCATTAAAGAATCGGAGCCCACACTACGTAGCAGTTTAATCCTGTGAACAGGCAAGCACCTCCACCATATTCAATAGTATAGTCAAATTTTCCATGTATGCTGTAACATGATTGGTAGCTCTACTATCAACATACCCATTTTGATCGATGACCATTTCTAGAGTAGCGACGGAGGTTACAAGTTTGTTATTAGTGTTTTGAGTTTGAGTAATGGCATGATAGCTTCATCAATTCCATGCAAGAGAAAGCAAGAATTATATGACCTTATTTTCCATAAATCTGACAAATTGGCTTAGATCCAGAGTTGTCACGAGCATGTCCTCCATAATTGGATGCATTTATACCACCACGAAATCATCTTTCAGAGCCTATTTCTTGTCCTCCAACTGGACCATCATTGTTACGACTAAATTCACCTCAAGCACTAGTAATTGTGAACTTGGCCGTATGATTCGTAAGATCAAGTGAACTAAGATTCATTTGCTCAATTCGACATTCTTGGCTTAATAACGAGAAATGAACCTCCTAAATGGGGAGTTCACGCCACCTCGGCCAAGAATTTTAGCAATAATTGCATTGTAGTCATGTGATAAACTAATCAAGACCAATCAAGATACACTTGACATGATATCATTAGAGACATAGTGACTTGCAAGTGCAAAAGCATCACAAATGCCTTCCATCTTCACAAAGTAATATGAGATGGACATTGCTCTCTTGTTGAGTGTCTAAAGTCGAACCTTCAATTGTAGATGACAAGCACGCAAGCAGGGAGAGAACAGAGTTTCCATAACACTCCACACCTTGAGTGAGGTCCTGCATCGGACGACTTGTCCAAGAATGGAAGATGACATAATGGTCAACAGCCATTTGAGAAGTAATTAATCATCTCTAGTCCACACAACAAAAACTTCAACAGCAATTTTATCACATATATGATTTGATCCAGAGAGACACGGCATTGTGTCATTGATGTACTATGCAAAGATCATATCGTCGAATAGTAACACTAACAACCACCTATGGGCGCCAAATCATGCAGTGAGCAAGGCATTCCTATTTTGGATTTGATACAAAAGATGATCCAGAACTTAACCTCACCTTAAAAGGAAATGCGAGATTAGATTCCATAGAGATTGATGATGGCTTCTAATACCGAAACAGAAAATTATAACGTTTGGGTAGTAAGGAAATACAGAGAAAAAAAAAAAAAAATTAGAGATTAAATAACTCACACAAAAACTCAGACAATCATTTTGTGATGTGTCAATTACAAATATATCTCATATAGTTTTTACTTAAAACAAAAAATTAACCTTGCGTTCTCAATAATTATATTTCACCCAATGGGATTGTAATATATGGTTCAATGTCACTCATGTAACATTTGCTTTCAGCAAAAAAATTTTAATTGATGAAAAATACACTCATTCTTAAGTGTATTTAAACAAAAATTATTTCCAAGTAACTTTTAAGTTTTTAGAATTCTATTGTATCTTTCAAAAGTTTAGATTGTTTGATCACAAATTTCTATTGATTTTAAAACTATTTGAAACCTTAGTGAGAATAGAATTTTTTTATTAATTAATTTTTTTCCATCTAAAATTAAAAATGTATTACCTAGTGTTACAATTTCAAGAAGTGAAACGTGACTTCGAATGATACAAAGATTAAATGTTTAGAAACAAATAACTACAATATTCTCAAAACCTAAAATACCTTAACTTCTCTTTCTTTCTACTTGCATCTCCTCCTAATAAAAAAGTCAGCGCCATTCAGCTTGAAGACCGGAGATGTGGTCTTCCCTTCTCCATCTCTAGCCTCCTCTCCTCACTCTCTTCTTCCTCCTCCTCTGTATTTCTTTTTTATTTTTATTTTTCAGTTTAATAAATTCAAATCTAGATCTGATTTGTAGTACCATCTTTTTTGTAGATTTTAATCTGGTCCAAATCTTAAATCTGAAATTTCTTTTTAGATCTAGATCTGTTTAATGACCGATTTTTATTTTGTTTTATTTTCCACAGATATAGTTTCAATTGGTGGTAGCCTCATATAGTCTACCCATCAAGAATACAGCCAGGAACAAGTGTTAAAGGCAATAGATTACTGGTGGTCTTTGTTATCTTTTTCTCTCGAAGAATTAGGATAACCCATACATTTGTTCTCAGTTGTATTTTTAATATAGAGTTTGAAATTGTAATTCTTATGCTTACATTGTAATTTGAAATTTTTTTTATTCAAATAATAATATTCCTTTGAGAAGTCCGTTTATATTTTTTAAAAAATAATTACATGAAATAAATATTTACAATTACCCCTTCATACCATATTAGGCAAATGTAGTATTGGTACTATTCTTATCAACTGCCCACGTATTTTTGAACTGCTAACATTGTATCCACTAACTGTCCACATATCCTTACTATCCCGGAATGTCTTTAGCTTTAGGTTGAGACGGAGAGGCAGGGGTGGCCACCTGCAAAGTCTCTCTGATACTTAAGTCAGTGGTTTATCCCTGAGACTGAACAGCAAGGATTGAGTTTTTCTCTGTAAGTCGTTTTTTGTATGTATATCTCCTTTTAGGGAGGAAACAAGGCATAAATATAATCCTAGAACTGGGAGCTTTCTGGCTCTCAATCTCAGGATCGAGTACCTTTTTCCATCATGACTTACTCCAGAAATCACGGGCCGTGGTTACCGTGACTTCCCTTGCATCGTTGTAGCCTATTTTCTGCCATCCCCTACTCCAACCTGTCAGGGGTGAGATTTTGACAAACCGTCGTTCTGTCAAGACGACTTGCCCAATGCGCGCACCTACCCAGGATCGCATTAAATGCTCTGTCTGGGTCTGGAACTGTGAGCTGCTTCCCACGGTCTTCTGGCGGAAGACCTTTGAGGCTCATAACCCCTAGCTGTTGAGGTAAGAATCGGACTGGGGCGAATCTATCTAGGGTCTGGGATGGATTCAGCCCTGGCCTCGGACAACCCATGGGCCTATGCGGTACCACGTGCGACTCGCATGACTTTTAATCGGTCACTCTGGACACGTGTCAGATGATGTGCCCCCTTTGTGACCTGTTCTGCCACTTAATCGTCCACGTGGTATATGATTTAGGAACGGGCCCCACAACTGCCCCCATTTCCCTACTTGATGGATTCGTATCCATCAAGTGGGGAAATCGTGTCTCCAGTCCTCCAATTCGAGGGATACACGTGGCCCTCCCTACCGTCACTCCTCCCCAATTACCGACGTTAGGGCACGCCATCCTGTGTCACAATTTTTTTTTTCAAATTTTCAAAATTCTAGTGCCTCCATTTTCTTTGCCCTGCTCTTCTCTAGGGAAAACTCTTTGGTTCCCCCTCTATAAAAGCCGTATTTACGCTCATTTCTTACTTTACCAAAATCTCCAAGTATTCCAGCTTTCTCAAATCTTAGGGTTTCCACATCTCTCCTTTTCTAGAACCTTTCGTCTTTTTCGATCGCATATAAAATGATGGCACTGAATCAGAGTCAGAAACTCCGCCCCGTCACGGATTCCAAATTAGGGTCGTTGAGGAGGCAACTCTACTTCCATAGCGGAGTCACTTTAGAAAGGGTCGACGACTCGGCGGACTGGTACCTTTACCCCTATGATCCAAAAGGCTCCATCGTCCTAGGGAGGAGGCATCTGGAATGGCTGCAGTTTCCTCTTCCTCCCCTGGTCCACCAGTTCTTTAGCCTCACGGGGATTTACCCGATGCAGCTCAATGCTAACAGAGTCATGATCTTGATGAGGCTTTCTGCTTTGTCCGTCCTCCTCAACATGCATATCGACCTGGAAGTGGATTTTTATGCCTATAAGCTTACTCTCATCCCCAAAAAGAGCTCTTACCCCACTTTCTATCTCCAGTCGCTCCCAGGGTGCCACAACTTCTGGGGTTTGCCGAGGTCGGATAAGCAATGAGACTCTCATTCCAGGATACACACCGTCGGAGGGGCATGGTGCTCTCCCTGGGTGAATGGAGAGCGTTTTCAAATCCTCTCATTCTTTCTGCAAAGTAAGTATTGAATTGTGAATTTCGGGTCTGTGCATATTTCGTCCATTTTTACTCATGATATTTTGCCTTGCACAGCCTCTGCAGAGGAAAGCAGGTTCGAGCCTCGGCTGTCGGCAGGTCAGCTCCAAGAGCTGGAGGGAATCATCCTTTTTGGGTCGTCTAAGGATTGCTGACACTTCCAGGCTGTCCTGAATCCCCAGGTGATGAACATGATGCTAAGGATGGTCTCATATCTCTTCTTCTCGCTGGACATGTGGGTCATCACTAAGCACCTCCAGAGACAGCTTGACGCCTCCGCCCTGAACCGGTTCCGCCGGGATGAGCAGGGTCACATCACCATGTTGGGTCGTCAGATCACGGCCTCGAGCCAGCTGGTGAGTCCCAATGACCTGGTGGCACCGACCAGTCATGAGCTCAAAGAGGCGGTGAAGTTCGTGGCCGAGGAGTGTGTCAGGTTTCGCAGGGAGGAACCATTGCCCCCAAGAGGGTTAAGGGTGAGTTCATTTTTGTACCTTGGGGCTCCATCGACTAGGTCATGGCTGCATTCTAATCATGTTGCTTGCTTTTTGCAGGTTCGGACGTAAGCCCTTCGGCAGGCCCTTCCCTCGGTCAAGGGGGGTACCGCTGCACACAAGGCTCGCTCTAAAGTCCCCGCTGGTCAGCGCTTGGTGGTGTCCTCGGAGGACGAGGCCTCATGAGTTGTCATCCCAAGAATGGGCTCGGATGACGACCTGGAGACTCTGTTCATGACCAGGGGTGAAACGCCCGAGGTGCCATCTCTTGAGGTGGGCGGTCTTGCGATTCTGGAGGTATCGGCCACAAAGGATGCGCATGGCAAATGGGAGCCCTCGAGCCTGCCTGGGGAGCTCTTTGCAATGACTTCTTCTTCCCTCGGCTTTGGTTTGAAGGCGGGAGTGGGGTTCGGTGCTGCCCACTCTCGTAGGGAGATTGCTGAGCTCAGCGGAGGGGCTCCGAGTCTAAAGTCTCGGCTGTCTTCCTCTCCCCCGGTCTCCACAAAGCAAGATCGCGAACCCGATTCGTCTAAGGGGGAGGAAGGCTCGGCCGGGAAGAAAGGTAGAACTGCCCCTTCTTCCGACAGCGACGACGAGGAGGCTACTTTGACTCTCATGAGGAGGAGGAGGTCCGTGCGAGGTGGTGCATCTAAATATGTTGGTCAAGACAAGACCAAAAAATCACACCCGGGCATTCCTTCGATGCAGGTGGCAGCCGAAGCTGCTGACGCAGTAGCAGTCATCACAGCTTCTTCTGTTGAGGGCGCACCTGGCAACGCCTTACTTTCCACCGCTACCACCTTTGCCAATCTGGGGGCATCGAAAGAAGTTGCTGGAGCGCGCTTGGTAGGGGGTGAAGTTGTCCTCACGGTCGGCGGGGTGGAATCACGTTCCTCAGACGTGGACAACGCCTAGGGAGAGGGTACAACTACGGAGCCCGAGTTGGAGGCACTCTCCCCAGAGAACGTAGGACTTGTGGCCAGTCGCAGCATCGCACATGTTTGGTTCATCTTACTTTGAGCATCAGGTACTTGGCATCCTCTCTGAACACTGACTCCCTTTTCTCGTACTTTACAGCTAGCCGCCGTCTAGTCCTTCTACTCCTCTCGCGTTAGCGAGTTGACCGGGCAGCTGAATGCCCGTGCTATGATGACTGAGTGGAGCGAGGCCTCCCTTGCTATGTTAAGGGTAGATTTCGACTTGTACCGGAGCCTAGACGAGGCTAGGGTCAGTAGCGCGGTGGCCCAAGCTTTGAGCATCGAAAGAGCCAGGTGTGAGGAGCTGGCCACTGCATTGGCCGAGGCAGAGACTGCCAGGCTGACCCAGCCAAGCTCAAGGTCAAGGAGCAGGAGCTGTAGAATGCAGGGGCGGAGATGGGTCTGGCTTTCATCGCCCACAACAGAGCTGTCGACGAGGCCAAAGAAGTGAGGAAAGCTGAGGCGAAAGCTAAACTTAAGGCCCATTCCTTGCAACGCAGACTTGACCGGTCTAACGAGGTAATCCGACATCTCTATTTGGATCACAAAAAATTGATGGAGGCTCATGTCGAGTTGTCTCACAAACGTGGTGAAGATCTCGCCGATATTAACAATCTTTTGATTGACTTATCGCAGCGGCAAGCGGAGCTGAGGCTAGTAGCACTGAGGGACAGATTGGCGGACGCAGAGAAGCTAAAGACAAGGTACTAAAGGCAGGTGGATATACTTTCTGCAGAGAGCTACAGGTCTGGCTTGGAGAACAGGGAATTAGAGGGCCACGTAGAGGTGGTAACGCCAGACCAGTTCGATGAGCAGAAAGGCATCGACATGGACCATTATTCCATCAGGTACTACATGCAACAGTTAGGGGACGAGATCTGCTGATGTGTTAAAGATGCTCGACGAAGAAAAAGATGGGCCCTCTATATCTGCTTCTATCGCCAAGGGGATTGTCCTCACTCCAGGTCTGCCAGAACAAGCTATGGAGGTCTCAAGGGATCAGGCTGGCGAGGGCACCTTGACGGGCGGAGGGTCAAGTGTGGTCGTCTTGTCCAGTGATGATTCTGACCCCGGTATACTGCCCTCCATTACAGCTGGTCCAAGCGTTGAAGCCGGCATCGCTTCCCTCTCTGGAGGTAACCAAGGACTCTCGCTCTTTGGAACATTTGTAAAGTGCTGACCACTTCGTGTAGAGCTGACCCCTGTTGCAAGCAACTGTTTATGTAATAAAACGACGTATTCTTCTCACGCTTATTTTGTGTTATCTATTATATTCATTATTATTATTATTTTTTGTTGCCTGTATCCGTGGTCAGGGTCAGGCATCGTGTACAATGCCATTCCTTTGTTGGCGGTCTGCCCAGTTTTCGAGTCTGGCCCAATCACATACGATGCGGAGTTACTAGCGAATTCCTCTTATGCTATAACCGACGAGGTTAGCTCCAGAGATCGGGATGTGAGTTCCGGCTCACCCGACTTTGAGGATGTATAACTTCCGTTATAACTTGTCTTAGCAGAATATGATCCGCGCTTATGGCTAGACTTCTCCGACCCTAAATGGGAATGCACTAGGAATCAGCTCCAAGGATTGGTCGACAACTATTTGGACCCACCACTTTAGAGGAGGGGGCCTGGGCTTGGCTCTTTTTGGGAGCAAACAGGGCATTACCACTCCGACGTGTCCTTGCGAGTCTGTCCAAAACCTGCTTCTTACAAATAGAGACACTGGGTTCGCGTCTGTGTCGATCATGTATCTTGTATTCTAAGCAATAATAAACAGAACTTGGTTTTAATTTCTGCTTTTGTGCTTAGTCTTGCCCGAACGTACTTCCTACGGGTAGGCCTCGGTTCTGTTCACTTCCTGCCTATGTGTAGCTAAGGCGTTCTCTGGGGAGGGTCTACTTCCAACGGGTAGACCCTGGTCCCATTTTCCATTGGCCTGTGCGTAGCTAAGGTGCCCCCTGGGAAGGGTCTACTTCCAACGGGTACACCCTGGCCCCTTTTACCTTTGGCTCACGCTTAGCTTAAGTGCTCTCTGGGGCGATCTCATCGCTCAAATCTCCCCAATCCTGCAGGTATTCCTTGAGGGTCGGCAGCAAGTTTTTGTTGCGCGGCCTATTGCCCTTCGTATATCCTCTCGGGTCGTCGACAAGTGATGTGATCCCCGTGGTACAATTTTTGGTGAGGTCCGCTGGCAAATGTTTTATTGCGTAGCTCAATCCCCTCTGTGCATTTTTTTGGGCCATCGACAATCATTTTATTGCGCGATGTGATTCCCATAGTGCGATACTCACTGAGGTCTACTGGCAAGCATTTGACTGCGCAGCTCGATTCTCCCCGTGCGTTTTCTCGGGCCATCGACAATCATTTTATTGCGCGATATGATTCCTATAGCGCGATTCTCACTGAGGTCTGTTGGCAAGTATTTGACTGCTCAGCTCGATCCTCCTCGTGCGTTTTCCCAGGCCATCGGCAAGTATTTTATTGCGCGATGTAATTCCCATAGCGCGATCCTCGCCGAGGTCTACTGACAAGCATTTGACTGCGCAGCTCGATCCTCCCCATGCATTTTCTCGGGCCATCGGTAATCATTTTATTGCGCGATGTGATTCCCATAGCGTGATTCTCACTTAGGTCTGCTGGCAAGCATTTGACTGCGTAGCTCGATCCTCCTCCTACATTTTCTCGGGCCATCGACAAGCATTTTATTGTGTGATGTGATTCCCATAGCGCGATCCTCACTGAGGTCTACTGGCAAGCATTTGACTGCGTAGCTCGATCCTCCTCGTGCGTTTTCTCAGGCCATCGACAATCATTTTATTGCATGATGTGATTCCCATAGCGCGATTCTCACTGAGGTCTACTGGCAAGCATTTGACTACGCAGCTCGATCCTCCTCGTGCGTTTTCTCAGGCCATCAGCAAGCATTTTATTATGCGATGCAATTCCATAGTACGATCTTTGTCGAGGTCTACTGGCAAGCATTTGACTGCACAGCTCAATCCTCTTCATACGTTTTCTCAGGCCATCGGCAACCATTTTATTACGTGATGTGATTCCTATAGTACGATCTTTGTCGAGGTCTGCTGGCAAGCATTTTACTGCACAGCTCAATCCTCTTCGTACGTTTTCTCGGGCCATCGGCAAGTATTTTATTGCGTTATGTGATTCCCATAGTACGATCTTTGTCGAGGTCTGCTGGTAAGTATTTTACTGCACAGCTCAATCCTCTTCGTACGTTTTCTCGAGCCATCGGCAAGAATTTTATTGCGCGATGTGATCCCCATAGTATGATCTTTGTTTGCCCGAATAGTCCCTAGGGTCTGGCACTGGGGGTAGACCCTTTTTCATAGCAATCCAAAGCATAAATCCGTGGAGCGGAAACCCTCACCTATTTTGGAATTAAGCTGTTTAATAATACAAGCATTTACATGTATCTTACAGTATTTACACGCATCTCACATGTAATACTTCTTCAGGTGCTAGGCGTTCCATGTAATTGGTAGGTTCTTCCCAGTCTTGAGTTCTTTCAGGACGTACACACCATTGTCGAGCGCCTTGATTACCTCATAGGGCCCGACCCAGCTAGAGTCCAGCTTCGAGGAGTTTCCTGTCTTGACCCTCAAGACCCAGACTTCAGTGTTAAATCGACGAGCGCTGACCTTCTTTGCGTAGTAGGACCTGGCCTGCTGATGATACGAGGCCAGGTGGACCAGGGCCATGTCCCTTGTTTCTTCCAGGAGGTCTATGTTGTGGCTTAGTAAGGCGTCTCTCACCACTTTGGAGTGAAGGGTCAGAAGGCCAATCTCGGTTGGGATCACAGCCTCCGACCCGTAGACCATGGCGAACGGTGTTCTTCCTATTGACCTCCGCTCTGTGGTTTGATGAGCCCACACGATGGCTGGTAGCTCTTCTAACCACCCCCCTTTGGCCTCCTGCAAGTTCTTTTTTATATTGCTGAATATGGCCTTGTTCGTTGCCTCTGCTTGGCCGTTCCCTTGAGGGTAGTTTACGGATGAGAAGTTGAGCTTTATATCATACAGCTCACACAGCTCCTTTAACTTTGCGTTCTAGAACTGCGTGCCGTGATCGGCGTGTATCTCTCTCGGGATTCCATACCGGCTAATTATATTTTTCCAAATGAAGTTAATCCTGTCTGCCTTGTTGACAGTTATGTAGGCTTCAGCTTCTACCCATTTGGTGAAATAATCGGTGGCCAGCAGGACATACCTTTTTCCCCTTGGACTTTTGGGGAACTCTCTGACAATGTTCAGGCCCCATTTAGCAAAGGGCGAAGGAGTTATGTTCGAATGGAGTTCCTTCGTGGGTTGGCACTTCATAGGGGTGAACCTCTGGCACTTGTCACATTTCTTGACAAACTGGGCTGCCTCGGTCGTCATGTATGGCCATAAGTACCCGATAGTTAGGGCCTTGTGGGCGAGGCTATGCCCGCCAGAGTGGTTGCCATACGCTCCTTCGTGGATTTCTTCCATCAGCTTTTGCGCCTCGATGGGACCTACGCACCTTAGCATTGGTCCCATTGTTGATCTCCTTTACAGTCAGCCCGTCACCATAGAATATCGGGCTGCCTTCAATCTGATTGACCTCACTTTTTGGGGGTCTGCAGGTAGGTTCCCCGACACTAGATATTGGGTGATGGGTCTCATCCAGCCCTCATCCTCGGAGTCAGCTGTGAACACGTGGCACGCGGGGGCCTCCAAAGGGCCTCTTGTGTTTTTGCCTTCTAGCAGAATCTTCGTATGTTCAGTCATTCCCCTAATCGATGCACTTTTAGCTAATTCATCGGCCTTTTGGTTCATCTCCCTGGGTATTTGTCTGATATCGAAACTGCTGAAGCGGGCTTTCGCCTCCATTACCCTGGAGAAGTACCTGTGTAACCTTGGCTCTTTTACTTCGAAGTCTCCCCTGACTTGACCCACGATCAACTGTGAGTCAGTCTTTACTATGATGTTCTTTACTCCGAACTATAGAGCCAGCTCAAGGCCTTGCAGTAGTGCCTCGTACTCCGCCTTATTATTTGTCGCCTAGAAACTGAGCCTCAAAGCTTTCTCTATCCTGAGTCCTGCTGGGGTCTGCAAAACTATTCCGATATCTGACCTCGAGGCATTCATGGATCCGTCAGTGTAGAGGGTCCAGGCCGAAGGAGTGTGAGGTAGAGACGTTTGAAGCGGGTTGTGCAGCTTGCCGAAGGATTGGATTTCCACCAGGAAGTCCACCATGACCTGCCCTTTCTTTGCTACTCGAGGCCGATACTCGACATCATATATCCCTAGCTCGATGGCCCATTTGGTTAGTCGTCCTGACAAGTCCAGCTTGGCCAAGATCTGCTAGATGGGAAAATCCGTATACACCGTAATCGGGTGTGCCTCGAAGTATTGCCTGAGTTTCTTCTTAGTGTTGACCAAAGCTAGGACCAGTCTCTCCGCCATACTATATCCCGTTTCGGGGTCCAAGAGTATACGGCTCGTGTAAAACACAGGCTTCTGCTTGCCGTCTTCCTCGACGAATAGCACGGCACTGATTGCTACTTCGGATACCACCAAATAAGCATACAGGTGCTGCCCTTCTGCTGGGGAAGCCAGGATAGGCGGATGACTTAAGTACAGCTTGAGCTGTGTCAACGCCCTGTCCTGCTCCTCCCCCCAGATGACAGTGGAGCTTTTCTTTATGCACTGGAAGAAGAGCTTGCATCGGTTAGACATCTTAGAGACAAAACGGCTGAGGGCGGCTATCTTCTTGGTTAGGCGCTGGACCTTCCGAATGGTCGAGGGTCTTTTCTTATCTGTGATTGAGGACAACTGGGTCGAGTTGGCCTCAATGCCCGTTCTGCTTACGATGTGCCCCAGGAACTGGCCGGAGGACACCCCAAACGCATATTTCTTGGGGTTCATATGCATCCGATATTGCCTCAGGATTTGGAAACATTCATCCAGATGTCCTAGATGGTCCGAAGCCTCCTTGCTCTTTACGACCATGTTGTTGACGTAGACTTCCATCGTCTTCCCGAGCAGCCCAGAGAACATTTTGTTCATGAGCCTCTGGTAGGTCGCCCTTGCGTCCTTTAAGCCGAAGGCATGCGCATATAACAGTACAGACCTCGCTCCGTAATGAACGCCGTGTAGATCTGGTCTTCCTCGTATAGAGGAATCTGGTTGTATCCAGAGAAGGCGTCCAGGAAGCTCTTCCTGTCAAAACCAGCCGTAGGGTCGACCATTTGGTCGATCCTCGGTAGGGGGAAGCTATCCTTCGGGAAGGCCATGCTTAGGTTAGTGAAGTCTATGCAAGTGCGATCGTTGCCATTTTTCTTCTTCACCACCACCGGGTTGGAGACCCAGCGCGGGTATACGCATTCCATGATCAGGCCATTCCCTAGTAGCGTCTCTACCTCCTCATTGATCACCTTGTTTTTCTCTGGTGCGAACCTCCGAGGCCTCTATTTGATTGGAGGGAAATTGGGATTTGCATTCAATCTGTGGCATACATGTGCGGGGTCTATTCCGGGCATGTCGTCGTGGGACCACGTGAAGACGTCTTCATTCTGCCTACGGAACCCTAATAGTTCACTATTTTCTTCCTCGGGCAGCAGGGCTCTGATTAAGACTACCTTCCCTAGCTATGCCTCTTTCAAAGGGACTGCCACCAGCTCCTCAATTGTGGAATCTGGCCTGTCAGATTCCTCTTCGATCCGCTTCATGTACGTTGGTAGGTGGTCCTTTGATTGCTATCTGTCCCCCGTCGAGGCATTCGCGTTCGCATCGGGTCCACTCAGGGTGGTTGAAAAACATTTCCTTGCGGAGGCCTGGTCTTTTTTAATGTCTATCGTTTAAGTGCCGTCTTTTGATAGACACCTCAAGACCTGGTGGAGGGTGGAGGCGACCCCATGCATGGCGTGAATCCACCCTTTCCCCATGATGATGTTGAAGGAAGACTGGCAGTCGATGACGATGAAATCCATGTCCAGGCATCTTTCTGTGGCGCAGACCTTCAGAGTCACGATGCCTAAGGGGCTGACCCTAGTGTTGTTGAAGGCAAACAGTGGCTGACAGGTCGGCCTGAGCGCGTTTTGATTCAGGCCCATGCTCTCGAACGTGCTAAGAAATAGGACGTCGACACTGCTTCCGCCGTCGATTAGGACCCTCCCGACCGATGCGGAGTCAATCTGCAGCTTAATCACCAAGGGGTGTTCATGAGGCAAGCGCACCGTGGTCAGGTCTTGTTGGGTAAAAGCGATGGGGGCGGCTGAGGTGTAGCTTTCTCCCGTCATCATATGGTTCACGGAATGACCCATCCTCTTCAGGCGCTTCACCCTTTCCTCGGTCCTCTTTTGGTACTTTTCCTTCTCCTCTTGACCCTGGGTCGGCTCTGGTCTACCTATGATCGTTGGTACTATCCTCAGATTCTGTTCTCTTGATTCGGAGGCTTGGGTCTGCTTTCACTTCTCGGGTCTGGCGGCGTCCTCCTTCGACTGGCTTCTGCCCGTTTTTACGTACTACTTCAACTTTCCAGCTTGGATTGCCACCATAACCTGCGCGTAAATGCTACGGTAGTTGATGGTATCATGCCCGTGATCTTTGTGAAATTGACAGTTCCTGCTCCTGTTTTTCATATACTCAGGAACACCGGACTTGAGCAGGTCTTTAAAAATGCCCATGTCCCTGTTCTGGAGGTAAATCACGTCGATCGGCGTGTTGAGCTTTTGGCAGAGGATCCTTAAACGTCCTCCTCCTCTTACAGCTCTTTTGACCGCCTTGAGCTAGGGCTTCCTGCTTCGGAGATGGCCCCTGGGCTGACGGAGGCCTCTTCATTCCTTGTAGGGCCGGGGTTTTTGCCGACGCTGTTGTTATCACGGCGGAGACCTTGGGTGCTTTCTGGTAGCTTTCTAGTACCCTAAATACCCCCTCTGACTTTGCCTGGACATCTGCCATGTCGTATAGTAAATTCAAAAGCAGATGGTCTGACAGCATCGATCCTGGTTACAGGCCCCTGACGAACAAGTTCGCGGCTTGCGCCGAGTCGGCATTGTGCACCAAGGAAATTACCTCCAGGAAATGTGACAAGTATTCTCTTGGAGACTCACTCGCAGATTGCTCCAACTGGTCGAGGTCTCGCATGGTTTTCTGTTACCTCCGGGCACCTGCGTACTGCTTTAAGAACAGTTTGCAAAAGTCTTCAAACCTGTTTATGGACTTCTACGGGAGTTGTCTGAACCACAGCAGTACCGGCCCCGCCAGGGTGGTGGAGAAGACTTTGCAAGTCACAACCTCATCCCTGGTCTCCAAGGCCATCTTCTGTTGAAAGTGGTGATCGAGGGGGTCAGTCTTTCCCTTGAATGGTCTGAAGGTTGGGGTTGTGAAGTCCTTCAGCTTGGGCTCCAACTGGATCCAATTAGCGAAGGCCGTCCGATTGATTCTTCGCATGGTCTGCTCTGCCAGATCATCGGGGGTCTGGCTATGATGGGCTCCGAGCCTTTTACTTAGTTTTGCCATCATCTCTTGTTTCCAGTTGGGAAGTGCACCTACTGGCCTTTCCTGGTGCCTTCTGTCTAATGCTGCTTCGGTCCGGAAAGGTCTTGTTTGGCTCTGCCGCTCTCCTTGCATCCGCAATCTGGATGGGGCGAGGACTTCTATCGGCGGTTGGCCCCCGGACTCTTGTTAGACCTCTTCGTCAAAGTCCTCCCTTCGCTCACTCCTGACTTTACTTGCCAGCAGCTCTTTGAGGCGGGTGTTATCTTTGCGCACTTCTACGACTTCGCCTTTTAAACCCAGGACGGCCTCGTGGGCTATCTCTGCCTTCCGGTTTGTTTCTGCCAGGGTGGCAAGCATTTGGTCTAGCTTTTGCTCCAGACTTGGTGGGAGCTCTCTTCGGCGTCAGGACGTGTGCTCTTGGTTGTCATTCTTGAGGGTACCGTTCGACGTTGTATGGCCTTTTGTTCGGGGAGAGTGTAATCGTGAGACTCCTGTTTCTTCTCTCGTGCTCAATGTTTCCCATAGACGGCGCCAAACTAGTGGTACTGTTCTTATCAGCTGCTCACGTGTCTTTGAACTGCTGACGTTGTATCCACTAACTATCCATGTATCCTTACTATCCCAGAATGCTTTTAGCTTCAGGTTGAGACAGAGAGGCGGGGGTGGCCACCTGCAAAGACTCTCCGATGCTTAAGTCAGTAGTTTATCCCTGAGATTGAATAACAAGGATTGAGTTTTTCTCTGTAAGTCATTTTTTGTATGTATATCTCCCTTTAGGGAGGAAACAAGGCTTATATATATAATCTTGGAACTGAGAGCTTTCTGGCTCTCAATCCCAGGATCGAGTACCTTTTTCCATCATGACTTACTCCAGAAATCACGGGCCGTGGTTACCGTGACTTCCCTTGCATCGTCATGGCCTATTTTCCGTTGTCTCCTATGACTCCAGATTGTCGGGGGTGAGATTTTGATAAACTGCCGTTCTGTCAGGACGACTTACCCAATGCGTGCACCTACCTAGGATCGCATTAAATGCTCTGTCTAGGTCTAGAACCGTGAGCTGCTTCTCAGGTCTTCTGGCGGAAGACTCTTGAGGCTCTTGACCTCCAGCTGTCGAGGTAAGAATCGGACTGGGCCAAATCCATCCAGGGTCTGGGATGGATTCGGCCCTGGCCTCGGACAACCCATGGGCCTATGCGGTACCACGTACAACTCGCGTGGCTTTTAATCGATCACTCTGGACATGTGTTAGACAGTGTACCCCTTTTGTGACCTGTTCTACCATTTAATCGTCCACGTGGTATATAATTTAGGAACAGGCCCACATGTAGGACATTTTCCAGAGCTTAAATAGCTTCTAAAATCTCACTTGATAGTCCATGGTATGCATACAAACTTAATCCTAACTGCCTAATTGACTAACAACTAACTCACTCGTGAGCTGGCAGTATTCTGAGGGGGGAAGCTTCTGAAACTTTTCCAACAAGATGTCCTTTATCTACACAAGCACTTTGAAGAGAATCCAACAAGATGTCCTTTATCTACACAAGCATCGAACAAGATGTCCTTTATCTACACAAGCACTTTGAAGAGTCCAATCTACTCTGTACATTCTTAATTCGAACTCAATTTTAATTTCGGCTCAAATTCTAATTTCCTATTCTCCAATATATATGCTTATTTACTTTATATCTCCTTACGCATATATCTATCTTCAAAACTCATTGAACTTTCTAAAGACTTATACACAAACCCAAAGAAAATACTTGAAAACTAAAGTTACAAATTAACTAGATTTTTTCCCAAAGAAAATAGATATTTCTTCCGTGTGGCGCCAAGAAGATATTTCAAAGGCGAAAACTAATCACTTTCATGAGTGTCCAAGTCTATATGGCTTTGCTCGTGATTAATGCCGTGAAGGCGAAGGACATATTGTTGTTGAATTAAATTTGTTGGTTTATGCATATATATTTATTTCCTTTTCCCACCGATCGAGTCCAGCTCCGAATGAAAAATGCTTTATCAAAACTTCATTGCAGCCGCTCTTTTTTTATTTTTATTTTTCTGAAAAAATAATTAATGTCACTATTTGATCTATTTCAGAATCAAATCATATTAGTCATGTCCAGGACGTGATCCATTTCTTGTCAAAATTATATTTAAACAATAATAGATATTAAAATGAGGAAAATGGGAGGACTTGTTGTGTTAGGAATTGTGGCTCTTAACTAAGAAGTCTAGATTAATTTAATTACGTAAGTGCAGTTGTAGCTAGTATGCAAACAAACACCGAAGATTAATTGTGCTGTTGTCGCTAATGTTGGTCCCAAAATAACTGAATCGAAACAAATTTCCAATCTCTCTCTCTCTCTCTCTCTCTCTCTCTCTCTCTCTCTCTCTCTTTTTCAATCTAGTATATATTGTAAATAGGAGACTTTTACTATATCTATTTTTTTTTTTTAAAGGAAAAATGCTAAAGACTAGGCCCAAATATCGTTTAGAAGTTAAACATGTTAAATCCACCTGTAAATTTAGATTTGAAACCTACTATTTCTTTTTAGTATGTAATACCCACTATTAACACAATTGATGCCTCAGCCTCTTACTCCCAGAAGACTTCATACGTTCTGACTTAATAGTTCACAAAAAGTCATACTACTGGCAGATATTATAAACTAAAACCATGTTAATTTACTAATTAGTATAATTAACGAGAAAAAAAATAGAAATAAGATAGAGTTTCAATTTCTCGTCTATTCCTGTGTTTATTCGCCCCTTTAAAAAGATGTTTTTTTTTTTTTGGTGATAATCTCTCGCATAAAGACGAACTCAATTTTCAATTCTTCTTTTAATCCCATTCCTCTATGATTTTTTTCGTTTTGATATATTTTTTTTTCAATTACTACGGGGGTTTAGTAAATTAACTTGGGATTGTAATAAATACTCTAATCTCAAAGTAGTCATTTGAACAAGCATCCCACCTCATGTTAGTGAATTCCTCCTTGAAACTTTACTGTTCTTTTGAAAAAAATTAAGCTATAAATAAGTAATATCAATACAATCTAGAGATAATTTTACTTTTATACTTTGTATTTTGACATTTTATTCGAATTATATCAATATTGATCTTTATATTTTAAAATCTATTACAAATTTATATATTGACATTAATTTAAAGCAGTTAAAATACCAAGATGCTGTTTAAAAAATTAAAAATTTACCTTATAAAAATTGATCTAAGAATAAACTTATTAAATCATCTTAGTAAATTAACTACTTTAAATTAGTGTTAGAGTATAAATTTGTAATAGATATTAAAACTAAAAATCAATATTAATAATAATCAAAATACAAATTACAACAAAATATCAAAATACAAATTATTATCCCTACGATCTAATACACAGAGAATAGTATTAAACATATATTATAATCTAATTTAATCCAACTTATTCCTTATTACCTATTGCTAATAAAGAATGCTAAATAAACTCTCTAGTCTTACACATGTGAATCGTTTTGAATTAAAAAAAAGAAAAAGAAAAAAGGTTTGATGCCAATCCGTAGAATAGAATAAGTGCAACCAAAACCGTACATATTCATCATTTTTTTCTTTTAATTTTCTCTTTTCCGCTGGCTGGATTATTTGAAAATTGTTTTTGCAATAATATAGTTGCGTCTAAGGATAGCTTGGCCTGTAGCAACTTTAGAAAGCGATGGTTACAAAAGAGAGAACCATACCATTTCTAGATTGATCATATGTACACTTTGCTAATTAAATGTCAAGCATTCGCTTTATTTATTATATGATACTCTTAACTTATTTATCCTAATCACGTGACCTCACGTGTTCTTTCTCTCTCATGGCTTCGCCAGCGACCGACTCCGACGAGCCCCTAACTCCGGCCGGAAGACTGTTCCTCCGGCCAGAAATGAACCAAATAATCCACTGCGTCCTCGGCGTTAAAAACCCGCTCGACATTGATACCGTCAAGTCCCAGATCCGGGACTCCTTCCTCCTCAAGCACCCCAGGTTCTGTAGCCTCCTGGTCGTTGACCGCCGCGGCCTCGAGCGGTGGCGGAGGACCAGCGTTGACCTCGATCGCCACCTCATCGTCGTTGACTCCCCCGTTAACTCAAACGGCTGCAGCGACGACGAAGCCGCCGTTAACGAGTACTTAGCGGAGATGTCAATCGGGGCGGGTCTAAGCCTGGATAAACCGCTTTGGGAGATCCATCTACTGATGGCCCACAAGTGCGTGGTGTTCCGAATCCACCACGCGCTCGGGGACGGCATGTCGCTGATGTCGATGTTGCTGTCCGGTTGCCGTAAAGTTGGGGAACCGGACGCAGTGCCGAGCATAGGTCCGGTTAGTGGTAGTAGTAGTAACCGGAGGAAAAGCAGGGAGGGGGAACGGAGAGGGTGGAGGGAGTACTGCTATTGGGATGCGATTGTGGGATTGGTTGGGGTGTTGTGGTTTAGTTTGGTATACGTGGTGGAGTTTTTGGTGAAGCTTTTGTGCGTTTGCGACCGTGAAACAGCCATAAGTGGCGGCGATGGGGTGGAGCTCTGGCCGCGGAAGCTCGCCACCGCTCGGTTTTCTTTGGACGATATGAAGACCGTCAAGAAAGCCATTAATGACGCGGTAAGTCTCCACATGCTTTTGCGGTTTTGTTTATATCCTGAAAATCGGATACTAGGCACTCACTACATGTAATTCTGATTAATACACTTGGATCTCACAACAATTTTACCTAAAATGTCGTCTATGCATATTTTTTTTTATTATAAAAAATAAGAGAGTGAAAAAGCATACACATTTTTCATTCATTATTTATATTTTTTTATTATAAAAAATAAAAAAAAAATACATATTTTTTCATACATATATTATCCATGAGTAAAGAAAAAAAAAAGCTGGGCAACCTATATATATATATATATATAACAGCACTGGGGCGTTTAAGTGCCGCATATCATTAACAGCACTGGGGCGTTTAAGTGCCGCATATCATTAACAGCACTGGGGCGTTTAAGTGCCGCATATCATTAATTTTAAGAATAATATCACTTTTATAAACATTTATATTTGAAATCTGCTACCTTATGAATTGGAATATTATATTGCGCAGACCATAAACGATGTTCTTTTTGGGGTCATATCATATGGGCTATCAAGATATCTGTATCACCGAACACCAAATGGTAAATATTTTAATGTCAACTTAACAAGTTGATCCGTTAATTTGCACATTCATATATCATATATGATCCGAGTTAATCGTATTATTTATCAAATGCATATGTTACGTGATCAGAGTCAAATATCATATATCTCACAGACTCGCACCATATTACAATTTACAAATGAATCATTAGAAGAGAAAAAAAAAAAAACTAAAACTAAAACGAAATAATTACTAATTAGTGGTGTTAATTCAGCATTACTGTAACTCTATCTACATACAGTGCAAGCATAACTAAATTAGAGAAATCTTGTAAAGGTTGTCTGTAGTACTTACTATTGTATACTAATAAAGGAGGACTTGTATCTTTAAATTATACCTGAAACCAACCTACACTTCTGTTACACATATTCCTTGATTGCCAATTAGCATTGCTCTAAATTAAAATAGTTTGGTTTCTTTTCTTGTTAGCTTGGCAAGAGGGCTTCCAAATCACAGGGCTAGCCATGGTAAATTTGAGAAAACAGCCAGGACTACAGGTATATTTAGATAAGTCCTAGATGTTGTTTGACATAATCTTCGTCGTCCGATTCACTTAAAAAGAAAAAAAAAAAAATCAAATATTTCCAAAAAGGCCTGTAATATATATTGTCCTTGAACTAAACTCATTTGTTGGGAGATGTATTCATCAATTTCAGGAGCTCTCAGAATTGATGAGAAGCAATTCAGAATCAAGTTGGGGCAATAAATTTGGGTTCATTCTCCTTCCCGTCAAGTACCATAAAACTAGTGGGACTGATCCTCTGCTATACGTCAAAAGGGCTAAGGTGATGCTTGACCGAAAGAAACAGTCTCTGGAGGCTCATTTTTCGTACAAGACTGGTTATTATGTCATGACTTACTTGGGATCAAAGGTGAATATATATGGATTGTTTATTTAAGACAAGAAATAATCATCAGATATAATTTCTAGCATTTATTATTTAGTTTTTTGGGGGGTTTATTTTCTATGTTGTAGGTTGCTGGTTTGCTTAATTACAGGATCGTTTGCAATACTAGTTTTACTATATCGAATGTGGTTGGTCCACAAGAGGCCATTGCAATTGGAGACAATCCCGTAACTTACGTGAGAGTAAACTCATCCAGTCTGCCTCATGTACGTATGCTTTCATGCCTTATTTTCTAATCTCATTTTGTGCATTAATTCTTATGTTGATTGGTCAAATAAATAATACATTTGATTAACTAATATCTGTCACATTCAGTGGTAACAATATTTGGCAACATATATATATATATATATATATAAAACAAAGGAAAGCGTAAGTAGTGCTTATAACACGCTCACACTATAGTACATGAATAATATACAGGGGAGCGTGTGTAATTTGATGATTTGAAACGCAGGCACTCACGATGCATATGTTGAGCTATGCTGGAAGAGCTGATATGCAAATACTGGTGGCCAAAGACATAATTCCTGACCCTGAATTCCTTGCCAAGTGCTTTGAGGACGCCTTGTTTGAAATGAAGGAAGCAGCTTCAACCATTATCCAAACCTGATATAGGACCTCTTTTTTCTTTTTCATTTTTTTCGGCAAATTATAGGTACATGACTTGTTTGATTCAAACTTTCTATAGCAAATATATTCATATGGGAAAAGGAGTTTACCTATAACTTTTTTAACAGATATATATATATATATATATATATATATATATATATATATATATATACACACACATTATATATACATACACATGTAGTCAATGATTAGTTCAACGTAGGAACTATCATCGGTATATGTAATTTTTCTAAAAAGGAAATTGGTATACTTCTTCTTTTTGAAGAAACACTTTTTCACTAAACTCAGATAAAGGTTGCACAATAATAAATTGGGTTTCGTCAAATAGAGTTTCGAAAGATGTATTAAAGCTCCTGAATGTCTCGTTTTAATTCTTCACTTACTATCTCAATTGATACTTTTGATTGATTTATCATAAATGCTTTTGCAAACCAAACGTCAAACTAAGTTGAAAATCAATTACTGTAGGACATTTTAGAGTTAAATTTCAAAAGGGGCATTTAATAGTTTGGAGTTAGTTAAAAATAATTATGGCTTGTTTTAATTTCCAAAGTACAAATGCACTCTGAATTTAACGTCACTGATTACCAGTTGACCATAATCTATTTCTTGTTGAATATTTATGTGACATGCATTTCTGGGTCTCAGATTTCTTCAAACCATCACATATATACATCAAACATGTTTATAACATTAAACCACTCTCTCTCTCCCTCCATCTCTCTCTCTCTCTCTCTCTCTCTGGTATAAAAATTAAGAAAAGAAGCCCAAACCTTTTATTGGCATCTCCAGTCGTCAAGGAGGTCAAGCAACCAAACACCACAATCAAGAACAACTCCAACACGCTGCTGTTTCTCATTGCCTCCAAGGCCATGCAGAATACTACTTGTCATGCCATGACATTCTTTAAGAGTTAGCTTTTCTGATAGTCAGACTTTGGCTGAGAACCGAGATTTCTGACTATGTCCCTTCTTTCTTCTAAGCAGTAGCTTCCTTAGCAAATCAAAACCGCCCTTCTTTTTGCCTGGCACAATAGCCAGTGATCCACCCGTACTGGTTTTGCAGCTTGAACTACGACAAGCTACCGGAGTATGCACCGGGACATCCGGAGAATTGATGGCATGCTGACCCTCGGATTGAGCAGGGGATTGTTTCTTATCAGCTTCTGTGTTGCTCATGGTTTCTTCGACTTTTTGAGAGTTAACTATCCCAGCTTTGGCATCATCCTCGGCCAGCATTCGATCACGCAGGGAGGAGCGCTTGTTTAACCTCTTATCTTTGTTGGCTATGGATGTTGCACTGGTGGTGAACACCTTATCTAATATTGCTGCTTCCCTTGGTGAAGCTAGTGCTTTCAGCTGTTTTCCTAGGTTGGTGATCGTTTCTTGGCACTCTGCCAACTTGGCTGAAGCTGTCGTGATCTCCCAACCCTGAAAATTTACTCAAAAGTTTCATATCACAATACTTGAGCAGTTAAAAGTAAATGCTTTTCATGTATCAAGACTCTAGGTTTGGTATTATTTTTGGTGTACAAAATATTTTCTTTGGAGAAGAAAAAGTGTCGATGACTTACAGTTTGAGATTGCTTTTCCTCTTGGCTTATTTTGTGGTTTCGAGTTTCCTTTGTTGCATCACTGGAAGTGTAGTCCTCGTATCAGAATTTCTCAAAAAACAATAAGAAACATATCTGTTGTTTCATTAAAAAAAAAAAAAAAAACTAAGAGACAAAAAAGGTTACCTTTCTAGCTGCAGTTGAAGCTCAAGACATGTTGCTTCTAACTCTTCACAACAGTTGCGTTTGTCCTCCAATTCAACCTCCAAAGATGAGACCTTCTGGAACACTTCATTTAGTTTAGCTCTGGCCACACTTAGCTGGGTATCAAGATCGTCATTAATCAACTTCTCATGTTCAATCTCGTCTTCAATCGTCCCCTTTGTTTCTCTCACAGTCTCCAATTCTCCTTGTAAGCTTCTGATTCTTTGTTGTGATTCTTGGAGTTGTATCGTCAAGGCTTCACTTTTCTCTGTTGTTGAACTTAGCATAGCTTCCATCTCAAGCTTTACAGACATAATATTCTTGAGTTCATTTTTCAGTTTGCTGTTTTCTTCTTGTAATGCACTCTGAACCTTATCCGATTGGATCAAAGCATCTTTGCTTTCTCCAAAAGCAACCAGGGGCCAACCCAATGACTCTTTCTCAGATTGAGCCATATCCAATTCCCCTGTTGGAAGACACACTTGCAGATCATTTTCTCTTCGGGTTTCATCCCAACCAAAATGCTTCTTGATTTTGTCCCTTGTGCTTGCAGCCTCCTTAGGAGTTACATAATTATTCAAAATCCAGTCTAAAGTAGACGCCACTTCCTCTGCGAAACTTTCAAGATTGGCTCTTCCATTCAGTATATCATCACAAGTACGGGTAAAGCTTTGTAGAATAGCATTTAGTTCTGACCATTTCCATTGAAAGACACGAATAAAGTAGTCCACTGATGTTGCTGAAGATTTATCTGGAGAATAGTCCCCAACTAAAGTTCCTGAATTGGTTCCTTGAATCAGCTTAATGATTTTGGATAGTGATTTACCCAGACTGCATTGCATATGCTGGTCACCTTTTACTCTGGGTGAGGTGTCGGTACTCAGAGCTCCACTCAGAGAATTTAGGACTGGAGATCCTCTTGGGGAACTCCAAGTAAGATATCCGCTAATATGGAGAGGATCAGTTCCGGTGGGAGTGCAAGACTTTGCAGGCTTATCAGCTTGATGGATAATCGGAAGGTTAATATAACCAATGGCAATTTTGATATCCTCAAGTAGTTCTTCTAGACTTTTATTGGAAACATGCTTTTGCTCCAGCATCACATTCAAAACAAGCTGAAGCCAGTCAAAAGATTTGTCAGCATCTTTCGGTTGCTGCCTTTTCCTGTCACCTAAACTTGAGAGGACTTCTGCAACTGGAACCAGATCCCTATGAGTTGAATCTGGGTAACCATTTCTGGAAGATGTGTCTGAAGAAACTATTGCCAGTTTTTCCATTTCAACAAAATCATCCATCAAGCTAATATCTGAACCTTCAAAAGCTTTGCGGTTTGGTGGATCTTTGAGTTTCCCATTTTTGAAATGTTCTAATTCAGAAATGAGTGCGTTAGCCCAAGATCCAGAAGAACTGATGCCATCATCACTGCCTATGTCAAAGTCCGAGGACACAGAAAGTTTCTTCACCATAGGACTACATTTTGCCAGCTCCATTGATTTCTGGCATTTAGTATGCTCCACAAGCTGCACGTCGGCCACCGACAATCTGGAAGCAGCTTGAGCATATGTGCCTCTTGATGAATGGAGTTCAGGATTCTTCATGTTTAGAATTTTTTTAAGGGCTTCATTTTCTTCTTCCATAACACGTAATCTCTCAAATATAAAATTCACATCCTTACTCGGACTTTCAGGGGAGTTTTGTACTGTGGCATCTCTAACAATCAGATCTTGTGTAGGATTCAGCTTTCTTCTTCTCATATCTGTCTGGTTTCTTCCCTTCACATTCCTAGCCAGACCAGGAGGACCAGGAAGACGCTTTCGCATGGGGAAACGAAGGCTTTGACATTCTTCTTCTAACATTGTGATCTTCTTCACACACTCTAAATGTTGCCTCTGTAATGCACCAGCAGACTGACGATAGTACTCCATTTCTTCACTACGAATCCGGAGCTCCTTTTGAAGCATGTGGAACTCATATTTCAGAAAAGCATTTTCCTTTTCACTAGAATCTAGTCTAGTCATTAACGCACTAAACTCTGCGTCAGCTTGCGACTTGCTTCTATTTAAATCTTCAATCAATTTCTCTTTTACAAGAATCGCATTGGTAAGATTAGAATTCTCGACAGTTATATCTGTGAGCTGTTTACTTGCCTTGGTAAATTTCTCTTCCAAACTCTTTAGCGCCTTCTCATATTCTCTTGATGCCATCATGACTGCATTATGGATCTTTTGCTCCTGTTCTTCTTGAACAATGCCTAATTGCCGCTTGCATTCTTTTAGTTCAGCATCTGAATTAGTTTGTCTTTCCTTTGCAGCTACTCCCTGCTTTAAAGCTTCATCTAGCTCTTGTTTTAGAGATTTTGTCTCTTCTTTTGCCTTCTCTTGTCCTAAAGGAACATTCATTTATTGAATCAAGGAAACATCAAATGTAAGCATCAAGATGAGACTACAAACACTAAAAAGGAAGGAAACATGATAGAAAGCGGGAAGACATGGAGAGAGGGTCAGTTTGAATCACCTGTCATGGTTTCTTCAGCTATTTTCAAGCCTTTCATCACAAGATCTTCTTTAACATTACAATCTAGTAGGACTGAAGCTAACTTCTCATTCAGAGTTTTCGCAGATTTCTCAGATCCAACTCCTTTATCTGTTGTAAGTTTTTGTATCTAATATAGTATATGATGGTGATCCATTTATCAGATTCTGATACTATGCTGAAGGTTTAACATATACATCTTGAGATTGATGACAATATAAAATATGCGAGACCAACACATTAAGTGAAAATTAAAGCAAATGCAGCAAGAAAAAGGAGCTCTTATTACCTCTTCAGTTCTTCGCAAAGGATTACCAACTTTATCAGTTACAAAAATGGTCTTCTCCGAAGATTTTTTCCTCCAAAGCCATGTCTTGTGATCCATGATTTAGATTGCCGTCTGAAGAACGAAAAAAGGGAATGTAAACAAATAGGCTTAAAAGCAAAAACAGGAACTGAGAAAGCAAAGAAGAAGATATGAACTGGTAGCTCAGCTAGAATGTCAACTTGTTTTCAATGTTTTGACAGTAACAACTTCTGATTTAGACATGCTAACTAGGGCTTCAATATTCGAAGTTAAAGCACATCTTTCTGTCCATTCAGGACATGGGTTAAGATTGGCTGAGTAGATTTAATGCCATCTGGAAAACAAAGCTCAATTTAAAGAACAGTGCTCACTAAATTTGTGGAGAGAGGAAGAGAGAGAGAGAGAGAAAGAGAGAGAGAGAGTTTAAGTAATCCAAATTTGCAGCTTTAACATTTCCTACTTCATCAGTGATAAGCAGGATAGGTAATTACAATTGCAAATTAGAGAAGGCTTTAAAAGGAAGAACAGATTAACTAGAAGTGGCTCATAACTTTCTATGATAAGCAAAACATAGCAATTTCATCGTTTTTATTAACCAGATTCACTTGATAAAGGTACAATTTGAAACCACGAAATCTCTATCTTTCCAAAATTGTCCGAGAAAACCCCATTAATGATCTTGCAAATTATAGTGAAACGCAACGTCTAATTGCATCAAAAGAGTTAAAATACAACTGGGTATTGGAAGAGTTTATAATCTTCTGAACCTTTGGACTGTCCGAACCAAGAAACCAAAACATGCATGGCAAAATGTCAAAACCCAACATATGAAAGACCAAGAAAAATAAATAAAAATCCATGAACTGAAGTTGCCCATAAAAAATAAATAAGTAAACAATTGACAGAGTTCTCACCCGGGCAAGTAAGTATTAAGATGAAAATGTAAGCATTATAAACTCCTATGATCATAAAAACAGAGGAGGAGCATAGTGTTTATAAGGTCTAGATAATTAAAGTCAAAAGAAACTACCAACTGGCGGAAGCATTGAGTGTGAGCTTGTCATAGGATGCTCGTACCCACCGACAGTTTACCAAGGGCTGGTAATAATTCACGAGAGAGAGAGAGAGAGAGAGAGAGAGAGAGAGAGAGAAAAGTGAAAAAAAGAGAGAAAGAAAGAAAGAAAGAAATGAGTCAAAGGCAATGGGCAAAAGGCAGAAGAGCCAACAGAGTAGCAAGGGTGAGTCTGTAATATTAATTAAGTATTGGCAATTTGGTCTCTGTTTAGTCTCCCACGTAGGAGATTGGTTCGTATAGATGAGAGAACACCAGAGAGTTAAAGGAGTACGTTATAGCCCAGTCTGGTGATTCACAAGAGTTCTTGCTATAGATTGGGTGGTGGGAAGGACGCGCCAAAGAGGATGGTCTGATGACTGGACCACAAGAGAAAAAAAGAACATATCCTTGAAAATGATGGTGTCTCCTTTGTCATTGTCTTCATTTTTTTTTTTTTCTTTAGTTAATACGACTTTGTGAAGCTGCCAAATTCCAACTATCCTAATCCTACCCAGTTTTCTTTATTCCCCTAATGATATGCCTACCACTCCAACGGTCCATCGATTATGGGAGAGATAATGAAGTTCCCAGATAATTTGATTATCATGTAGAATAACTCGAACCTATAATGTTAGATTCTCGATAATAAGTATCTTAGTTACTAGGATGAAGTAATCTTTATCTTTTCATCATGTCACTCCCTAGTAATTAGGTTATGAGAATGGGAACGGCCATTTTCTGCAACCTACAGCATAAAAGAAAAAGGCAAAAATTTGAATTACTTCACCTCTATATATATATATCTTGAGTTCACTAATCTTATTGTAACTCGATTGGTGTCCTAGTGGATTCTTGAACTAAGTCTTGACTAACAGTTCTATAATAGTTTAATTTGGTACTATGGTTTGTTTCATAAAGATGTACATCCAATGTAATTAAATTAATAAGGTAGAGGACGTGACTATTCTAACTTGGGATCAAATGCATCAAGATTTAGTCTGAATTTTGAATTATATTATATATAGTCAGTTACTGCATAGGAAAGAAAGTGCTAGTGATTTGTGTAAAATGAAATTTCTAGGGAATAGGAAAGTTAGTAATTTATTAGAACTTCCGTTACTACATCCTATTTGCCAAAGCAACCTAGATTTATATATTCCACCATTAAGATGGAAAGAATTATTAGTAATTTTGTATTTGTTCAACAATATTTATAAGTTTTATTTTATGTTTCTTCAAGTGAAATGGATAATGAAAAAAACGTCTTTAATACATTGTTTGAGAATATTTCTATCGTTTATTTCATTTTTTTTCATGAAAAATAACATAAATATCATGTATCAACTCCTTAAAATCTATGCTCTATATGTTAAATTTTGTCCTTGCACTTCATTTTTTGTTCCTTTCTTGGTAAGTATGTCCAATATCAATTATTTAGGTATATAGAAGCAAGATTACTAGTAGTATCTCAGACTTGATATTGCCTTTAACTTTTATTTAACTTCTATGTAATTATAAATATAAAGATGTCTATATCCACACTGGTATAATGTCTATACCCAAAATTTGAAGTAAAGTCCCAATTTGGATTTATCTCGAGGGATATTTTTTTTCTGTAAAAATTTGTACTACTTTTGTAGCAAATTTCACTAGTCATTAATTTGATTCCTTCAAGAAGTCTTTCGCAAAAAAAAAATCCGAAGTAAGTCCCAATTGAGTCTTTTAACCTGACCTCTATATTTAACGTAAAAATTGACTTTTGAAAAAGTGAATTAATGCACAATCAATACTTTCATCTATATAGAACCACAATCATAACTTTACCTACCCTTTCAAATAATGAAAATCATTGCCTTTCACTATTCAAAGTAGCACATTTGCCACTTTTCTAATTTCTTAAGATAATATTAATGGTTGTAAAACAACCACAAAAACGCTTTTTCATAAAAGCCAAAGGAGTCGAACCATGCAATCAAGTTGTTGGATTGACATACAAACTAGTTAATGAAAATAAAAATTGATCAAATTTTGATCTAATTCTGTCCTTTTCGTCCATGATTAATACTGAATAAATTGGAAGTTATGTACGCTTTTATATAAAATTGCATACTTAAAGACTTTAGTACCAGATGGAAAAGAAAAAATAACAAGTACCTTAAATAAGAATTAAGCAGAGGTGTATGTCAGTCTCTAATCTCTTTATATCAAGTAGGAACTTTTTTGTTATTTTGCTTTTTTGCTTTTTTTCTTCTTTATTATCTGGAATATGACCTTTATCAAATCAAATTATTGAAAAGAAATCATATGTTAAAGAAATAGAAGAAATCATGTTAAACGTACAGATCCTTGGAACGGACGTTTGAGAAACCTATCTAAATTACATTGTAATGAAGTATAACCAGAAGTACGAAATCAATGTCTACCATTCCTCACATAAATGTGCAGAGTGCAAATTTGGAGACACATGATGTAGGACAGTCTAAATCAAATTTGGCGCATTGAATAGTGTTTTCGGATAAGAACAATTGTGAATCGTAAACTCTCTCTTTGAAATATTATTATTGAAATGAAAAAAACTGATAAAAACCCTGTTTTTAAGGGGGGAAAAAATGAAAACTCCTTTATTTTATAAAATCATTTGGGAAAGAATACAATACAATTGGCAAATTCCTCTAACCAATAAATAGAAGTGTTCAAAAAAAAGTATAAATAGCAAGAGGGTGACTAAAAAAAATATCATGAAGATTAGTCTTTTTGCAATTTAAATCTTTTGGTTTCTGCTAAAAAAATATGTTTACATTTTGAAATTAAAAAAATTTGTACTATTTGTCCATATTTTAATAAATTTATTTCCCAAAAAGTTACAATTCCAAACTCAAATTATATTATTTTTATTTCCAAACAGTTAAAATATTTCCAAAAAGAATTATTTGACTAACATAAATTGAGCAAAATATGGAGGAAGATACAAATTTTTAAAATTTCAAAGTGTGAAGGTAATTTTTTTTTTTTTGGGCAAAAATTGAAAGATAGGGTTTGAATTGTGAAAATGTCAAACATCAAGGTATTCTTTAGCAATAAACTCTTAGCAAAATAAAGGACAAGAATTTATATTTTTTAAATAAAAAATACTTTAAAAATTCATGATAGAGATACGTGCATGCTAAAATTTCATAAATTTATTTGTACCTATATATTACCATTCGGAAATTTATTTATATGTGTATATTACAATGAATTTTGAAAGGTATTTGTATAAAAGTACCATAATGAGTTGAGAAATTTTATAAAAAAAAATATTACACTTGTCACCTAATTTAATTGGTCATAAATTTTAATACCATAAACTAAAATTAATTGAATATTAAATAAATCAAAACGATAACAAAAATACGTGATAAATAATTAAAAAAAATCTATTGTGAAATAAGTGAAATTTGAAAGAAAACTTATTTCACAATAGATTGTTTTTTTTAATTATTTATCACGTATTGTTGAAAGAAAATTTGAAAGAAAACTTATTTCACAATAGATTGTTTTTTTTTTATTATTTATCACGTATTGTTGAAAGAAAATTTTAGAGTGGTCGTAGGTTTAGCTTAACGATAACTACACCCACTTTTAATATTGACATATTAAATTCAAATCTCTCATCCCTATTTGTAATTTTAAAAAATAAATAAATTTGGTCAATAGTATTTTATTTATATAAAAAATAGGTACTTGTATTATCATATACATATAATTCCTAATTCGACTATATTACTTTAAAATATGTTATGCCTATATTGGTATTATGCATAAACTTCCTCCAACTTGGGAGAATAATAATTTAAATAGCTAATCTTAAGTTAGAAATATGAAAGTATTAAGTGAAGTTCTTAGTTAAATTAAAAGACTATTTTAAAAAAATGGAAAATAGGAATGTAGAAATTAGAGATCAACTAGTAAAAATGTAGAGTGAGCAACGGGTGACTAATAACAAATCAAGTAAGACTATGATGGCTTGAGAAGACCCGGTGGGCCTAGTTTTTTTATTTTTTTATTTTTAAAAAATGAGACTTAACTAATGATTTTTAATTATTTAATATTATTCAATTCTCACTCATCCTATTAGGGATATTAAATTTTCACATATATCCTCAATGTGACTCGAACATAGGACCGAAATTCTAAATAATTCGTACTCTTACTACTTGAATTAACTCATTTTATTAATAAGCCTAGTCTATTTGGTTGTCCTACTTCAACATATTTCAATTTTTTTCGCTGATTCATCAGTATACTACCAAATTGTCGGTATTTGGGTTTTCTTTTTCTATATCATGACAAGGTTGGAAAAAAAAAAAAAAATCATACCTTTTTATGTTTCAGAAGTCTTGTAATTGCGTTTTTGCGGCGAACTATATTGAGTTGTGATATACATAGAATAAATCGGTATATAAAGTATTAATTATATTATTTATAATATATTATAATTTTTTATAACAAGATATTAAAATTTTTTATAATAAAATGACATTAGTGTACAATATAACAAAGTACTGTTTAAAATATTAGAAAATATTATTCTAATGATAAATTTTGATAATTCTTTTCACAATTTTTGTTTTCCTCTTTTCTCTTGT
The DNA here is from genome assembly GCA_002914805.1 of Parasponia andersonii. Lineage (NCBI taxonomy): Eukaryota > Viridiplantae > Streptophyta > Magnoliopsida > Rosales > Cannabaceae > Trema > Trema andersonii. The sequence continues at coordinate 105,533 of JXTB01000714.1, read as the reverse complement.
TCTTCTTCACTACAATTAGAAAAATAATTTTTTTAGAGTAGGAGGAAAGAATGAAATTAATTTATATATTTTTCTTTAAAAGAGAAGATAATGAATTTTTGTTCTTAAGATATTAAATATTTATCTTTTAAGTATAAGTAATTAATTACTTGAGTCTCTATGTTGATGATTCGGAATATCATCCTAGCTAAGTGTAGAGTATTCAAGAGTATTCATTTTGAAGACAATAGTAATATTGTTTACGTTTACGTTGACATTCTTGATGACGAAAATTTTCTTGATATTTTTCTATTATCTATCTAATTAAGAAAATAAAAGGCAAGCATTATTATGTTAGTATTTATTTATTAAAAACTGATCAAATAATATAATTATGATCTTTGTCTATAAAATGATTAAGATTTTCTTCATACTTATTTTTCCTATTATATTAATTTGTTTATACTATATTAATTTCATTTAAGAATATTATTTATATTATTATTATTATTATACTGATATATTAAAATTATTTATAGTATTTTAGTTTATAAATTTTTTCAAATTATTTTATTATAGTATGTTTTATTTATAATTATTTAATTCTTACTTATTAATTTTTATATTATTATTATATTATTCATATATTAAAATATTTTTTATGTTGTGTAAATTATTTTATTTTTTGATATTATTTAAGTTATTTTAGTTTATTATTATTTTTAATAATTACATTATTCTATTTATTTTTGTATATAAAACCTATTTTTTTTCCTTTTTCATTCTTTTTGGAACAATTAAATTATAAATAAAAAATATATTTCATGTGCTTTTGTTTAATGCATATTAATTTTTCTTTATTATTATTTATTAGTATATAATGTAGAATGAAAATCTTTTTCTTTTACCTATTTTTTTAGTTATGTATCTTATACATATAGTTTAAATAACATTTATAGGTTTTTTTATTGACTAAATAGCTAGGTGCATTTTTTTCTTCTTCTTAATACTAATAAGTTTTTATTTTGATTATATATCCTATACACATTTTAATTTGTTTATGTTTTTTCCAGCAATGTCATTCAAATTGAATTTTTTTTGGTTAAAAAATATAATTGTTTTAAAGAAGTTAATCTATTCACATTTTTTTTTTAATTTTATTTTAAAAAAACGTAAATTTATTCAACTTCTTTGTAAGTAAAGTTTTATATTAAAATCGTGTATAGTATACGGGGAAAAAAATTTGTACCAAATCTATTTATAAATAATTTAAAAAAAGTTAATGAAAACATTCATTTTTTATTATAATGTCTCAAATTTTATGCTGTCATTACTATTGATTAAATTAAAGAATAACTGTGATTCGAATTATGAAGGTTACAATGCACTATCTTTTCAAAATATTCATTATAGTAGTATTAGTCTTCTTTTCAATCTTCTTTCTACATTATTGATAGGGCTCTCTTTTTTTGTCAATTAAAATTCCATCTTTTATATATATACTTTGACATTTAAATTATTTTTATGAGCACATATCTACCTTATTATTCAAAGCTATAATAGTAAATTCTAGATAAAATGTAAAACATTAAAATCTAGTCTAAAACACTATATTTGATTACATACAATATCACTTTGAACTCAAATGTACAAAATAATAAACTGCATATATATAACAGAATTTAATACATAATAAAAATAAAATTTTCTTAATAATTTTACAACAAAATAAATTACAATTTTTTTTCTTCTTTCTTTATCTATTTTCATAATAGAATCTCCTTGATTGTTTTTGTCAATGAAAAAGATGAGAATTCTTTAACAATTTGAGATCACTGATTGTTGATTTCTATTATAATCATATAATATATATGAATAAAAATAGTGAACTAAGTACATGAATATACGCAAAATTTGGCATAAGTTAATGTTTTTTTCTCTCTTCTTTTTATCATGAAAATATGTGTATAACTAATTTTAATTAGTCAAAATAATACTTATAGATAGATAAAAAACATACCTATTAAATTAGTGTCTATATATATATATATATATAGATGAGTGTGTATACATGTGTACATGTGTGATGAAAACTTGGTGGCCAAGTGTTAATGAAAAAATGAAAGTGAAATGAAGATGAAATGAAAAGAAAATGATCACGGGTTATGAGAACACAAAGAGCGGTGGTGGTGATGAGGATAGATGATAATTATAGTTAGGTTTCGAGTAAACAA
>JXTB01000714.1:87015-102731 GCA_002914805.1 Parasponia andersonii | reverse complement strand
GAGAACCATGAGGTTCACAGTTCCAGGACTATATATATGTACGCATAACAAAAAGATAAAGATATACTCATACAAAGAAAAACTAAATCTTTGCTACCCTAAATCAAAGATAAACAACTGACTTAAGCATCGGAGAGTCTTTGCAGGTGGCCTCCCCCGCCTCTCCGATCCTGCCTGAAGTCAAAAGCTCTTTAGGATAACAAGGACACGTGTACAGTTGGAGGATACAACATCAGCAATTCAGAGACATGTGGACAGCCGGTGAAAAACTGCTCCAACAGTTTGGCGCCGTCTATGAAAAAATCGTTAAGCGTGAGAAAAAGAATAGGAGTTTCACGATCACGCTCTCTCCAAAAAAAAGGCCATACAACGTCGGATGGCACCTTCGAGAATGACAACCAGGAGCACACGTCCCGACGCCGAAAGGAGCTCCCGGGAAGAACAACCCGGTCTGGAGCAAAAGCTGGACCAGATACTTGCCGCCTTAGCAGAAGCAAACCGGAAGGCAGAGATTGCCTACGAGGCCGTCCTGAGTTTAAAAGAAGAAGTCACAGAAGTGCGCAGAGATAACGCTCGCCTCGAAGGGCTGCTGGCAAGTGAAGCCAGGAGTGAGGAAGGGAAGATTTTGACAAAGAGGTCCAACAAGAGTCTGGGGGCCAACCGCCGAGGGAAGTTCCCACCCCATCCAGATCGCGGATGTAGTGGGAGCGACAAAGCTAGACGAGGCCATCCCGAGCCGGAGCAGCAGTGGACAGAAGACACCAAGAACGCCCGGAAGCTATGCTTCCCAACTGGAAGCAAGAAATGATGGCGGAGCTGAGTAAAAGGCTCGGGGCCCATCACTGCTAGACCCCCGATGATCTGGCAGAGCAAACTATGCGAGGGATCAACCGAACGGCCTTCGCCGACTGGATCCAGATGGAGCCCAAGCTGAGAGACTTCACAACCCCAACCTTTAGGCCGTTCGAGGGGAAGTCCGACCCCCTCGATCACATATGCCACTTTCAGCAGAAGATGGCCTTGGAAACCAGGGACGAGGCTGTGACCTGCAAAGTCTTCTCCACAGCCCTGGCAGGATCGGCCCTATTATGGTTCAGACAGCTCCCAGAGAAATCTATAAACGGGTTCGAAGATTTCTGCAAATTTTTCTTAAAGCGGTACGCAGGTGCCTAGAGGCAGCAGAAATCCATGCGAGATCTTGACCGGTTAGAACAAACCGCGAACGAGTCTCTGAGAGAATACCTGTCACGTTTCCTAGAACTAATGTCCCTAGTGCACAATGCTGACTCGGTCCAAGCCGCAGGCTCGTTCGTCAGGGGCTTGCAGCCAGGATCGATGCTATCAGACCATCTGCTTCTGAACCTTCCGTATGATATGGCGGACATCCAGGCAAAGTCGGAAGGGGTATTCAGGGTACTGGAAAGTCGCTAAAAAGTGCCTAAGGCCTCCACCGCGATAACAACAGCACCGGCACAGATCCCAGCCCCGCAAGGGATAAAGAGGCCTGCGCCGGACCAAGGGCCGACTCCGAAATAGGAAGCCCCCACCCAAGGCGGCCAAGAAGGCGGCAAGAGGAGGAAGGCGTCTCGTGACCCACTGCCGAAATACGAGCTCAACACACCAATCGACGTGATCTACCTCCAAAACAGAGACAGGGGCATTTTCAAAGACCCGCCAAAGTTCGGCGTTCCTGAGCACATGAAAAATAGGAATAGGTACTGCCAATTTCACAAGGATCACGGACATGACACCATCAACTGCCGCAACCTTTACGCGCAGGATATGATGGCGATCCATGTCAGCAAGTTGAAGCAGTACATGAAGACCAGCAGAATCCAGCCACAGGAAGATGCCACCAGGCCTCCAGATCAGGAGAACAGGCCCTAAGGATAGTCTCGACCATCGTGGGCAGACCAGAGCTGACCCAGGGACGGGAGGAGAAGGAAAAATGCCTCAAAAAGATCGAAGAAAGGGTGAAGCGCCTGAAGGGGATGGGCCATTTCGTCAACCATTTGATGATGGGAGAAAGCTGCACCTCTGCCGCCCCCATCACCTTCACTCGGCAAGATTTGACCACGGTGCGCCTGCCTCACGATGACCCCTTGGTGATTAAGCTGCAGATCGACTCCGTGTTGGTCGAAAGGGTCCTGATCGACGGTGAAAGCAGCGTCGATATCCTTTTCCTCAACACATTCGAGAGCATGGGCCCGAATCAAAACGCACTCAGGCCGACCTGTCAGCCGCTGTTTGCTTTCGACAGTACTAAGGTCAGCCCCTTGGGCATCGTGACCCTGAAGATTTGCGCTGCGGAGAGATGCTTGGATGTGGACTTCGTCGTTATCGACTGCCAGTCCTCCTTCAACGTCATCATGGGAAGAGGGTGGATCCACGCCATGTATGGGTCGCCTCCACCCTCCATCAGGTCTTAAGATATCGATCAAGGGATGGTACCTATACAGTAGACATCAAGAGAGACCAGGCCTCCGCAAGAAAATGTTTTTCAACCGCCCTAAGGGGAGCCGATACGAGTGCGAGCGCCTCGACCGGAGATAGATAGCAATCAAAGGACCGCCTGCCAGCATACATGAAGCAGATTGAAGAGAAGTCTGATGAACCAGAATCTACGATTGAGGAGCTGGTGGTAGTCCCTTTGAAAGAAGCAGAACAGGCGAAGGTAGTCTTAATCGGTGCCCTACTCCCCGAGGAGGAAAAGAACGAGATGTTGGGTTTCCTGAGGTAGAACCAAGACGTCTTCGCGTGGTCCCACGACGATATCCCTGGGATAGACCCCGCGCATGCCTTCCATTGGCTGACCATAGACCCTAATTTCCCTTTGGTCAGGTAAAGACCTCGAAAGTTCACGCCAGAGAAAAACAGGGCGATCAACAAGGAGGTAGAGATGCTACTAGAGAACGGTCTGATCATGGAATGCGTATACCCGTGCTGGGTCTCCAACCCGGTGGTGGTGAAGAAGAAAAACGGTGACGACCGTACTTGCATAGATTTCACCAACCTGAACAAGGCCTGCCCGAAGGATAACTTTCCCCTGCCAAGGATCGACCAAACGGTAGATGCAGCAGTGGGATTCGACAGGATGAGTTTCCTGGACGCCTACTCTGGATACAACCAGATCCCCCTGTACGAGGAAGACCAGATCCACACGGCATTTATTACGGAGTGAGGTCTGTACTGTTACAGACGCATGCCATTTGGTTTGAAGAATGCAGGGGCAACCTACCAGAGGCTTATGAACAAAATGTTCACCGGGCTACTAGGGAAGACTATGGAAGTCTACATCGACTACATGGTCGTAAAGAGCAGAGAAGTTTCAGACCATCTGAGACATCTGGACGAATGTTTCTAGATTCTGAGGCAGTATTGAATGCGTCTGAACCCCAAGAAATGTGTATTTGGGGTGTCCTTCAGCCAGTCCCTGGGGCACATCATGAGCAGAAGGGGTATTGAGGCCAACCCGACCCAGTTGTCCTCGATCGCGGATGTGCAGAGACCCTCGACTATTCGGGAGGTCCAGCACCTAGCTGGGAAAATAGCCGCTCTCAGTCGGTTCGTCTCCAAGATGTCTGACCGATGCAAGTCTTTCTTCCAGTGCCTAAAAAGAAGCTCCACTGTTGTTTGGGGGGAGGAGCAGGACAAGGCACTAACAGATCTCAAGCTGTACTTAAGTCATCTGCCTATCTTGGCTTCCCCAGTAGAGGGGGAGTGCCTATACACTTATTTGGCAGTGTCCGAAGTAGTGATCAGTGCCGTACTATTCGTCGAGGAAGACAGCAGGCAGAAGCCAGTGTTTTATACGAGTCGCATGCTCCTAGATGCCGAGACGCGATACAGTATGGCAGAGAAACTGGTCCTCGCTCTGGCCAACGCTAAGAAAAGACTCAGGCAATATTTTGAGGCACACTCAGTCACCGTGTATACAGATTTCCCCATCTGGCAAATCTTGGCCAAGCCAGACCTATCGGGACAACTAACCAAATGGGCCATCGAACTAGGGATATACGACATCGAGTATCGGCCTCGAGTGGTGAAGAAAGGGCAAGTCATGGCGAATTTCTTGGTGGAAATCAAATCCTTCGGCGAGCTACATGACCCACTCCAGACATCTCGGCCTCGCACCTCTTCAGCTTGGACTCTCTACACCGACCGATCCATGAATGCCTCGGGGTTAGGTATCGGGATAGTCCTACAGACCCCAACAGGACTCAGAGTAGAGAAAGCTTTGAGGCTCGGTTTCTAGGCAATGAACAATGAGGCAGAGTATGAGCCACTGCTGCAAGGTCTTAAACTGGCTCTGCACTTCGGAGTGGAGAGCATCGCAGTAAAGACCGACTCGCAGTTGATTGTGAATCAGGTCAGGGGAGAGTTCGAAGTAAAAGAGCCGAGATTACATAGGTACTTCTCCAAGGTAATGGGGGTGAAAGCCCGCTTTAGCAGTTTCAATATCGAACAGATTACCAGGGAGATGAACCAGAGGGCCGACGAGCTAGATAAGAGTGCGTCAATCGGGGGTACAACCGGACACGCAGAGATTCTCCTAGAAGATGAGAGTATGAAGGACCCTTCAGAGACCCCCACACACCACGTATTTGCAACTGGCTCTGCAGACGAGGGGAGGATGAAACACATCACCCAGAATTTAGCATTGGGAAACCTACCCGCGGACCCCCAAGAAGCAAGGACGATCAGATTGAAAGCTGCCAGATACTCGATGGCGGGAGAGGGACTGTATAGGAGATCGACAATAGGGCCGATGTTGCGGTGTGTAGCTCCCGTCGAAGCGCAGAAACTAATGGAGGAAATCCACGAGGGGGTATGCGGCAACCACTTTGGCGGATGTAGTCTCGCCCACAAGGCTCTGACGGCTGGATACTTATGGCCATACATGATGACTGAGGTGGCCTTATTTGTCAAGAAATGCGATAAGTGCCAGAGGTTCGCTCCCATGAAACGTCAGCCCACGGAGGAACTCCATTTGAACATAACCCCTTGGCCGTTTGCCAAATAGGGCCTGGACATCGTTGGAGAGCTCTCCAGAAGTCCAAGGGGAAGAAGGTAGGTCTTACTGGCCACAGATTATTTCACCAAATGGGTATAGGCTGAACCCTACGCGACCGTTAATAAGGAGGACACGATTAATTTCATTTGGAAAAACATAATCTGTCGATACGGGATTCCGAAGGAGATACACACTGATCATGGCACACAGTTCCAGAATGCTAAGCTTAAGGAACTGTGTGAGCTCTATGATATACGGCTCAGTTTCTCATCCATGACCTACCCTCAGGGAAATAGCCAAGCAGAGGCAACGAACAAGGCCATATTTAGCAATATCAAAAAGAACTTGTAGGAGGCTAAAGGTAGGTAGTTAGAAGAGCTACCGGCTATTGTGTGGGCCCATCAAACCTCAGAGCAGAGGTCGATAGGAAGAACACTATTCGCCATGGTCTACGGGTCGGAGGCTGTGATCCCGACCGAGATTGGCCTCCCGACCCTTTGTTCTGAAGTGGTAAGAGATGCCTCACTGAACAAGCAGCAACTAAGCCATAACACAGACCTCTTGGAAGAAACTAGGGACGTGGCCCTGGTCCACCTGGCCTCATACCATAAGCAGGCCAGGTCCTACTACGCAAAGAAGGTTAGCGCTCGTCGATTTAACACCGGGGATTGGGTCTTGAAGGTCAGAATAGGGAATTTCTCGAAGCTAGACTCCAACTGGGTTGGACCCTATGAGGTGATCAAAGCACTTGACAATGGTGCGTATGTCCTGAAAGAACTCAAGACTGGGAAGAGCCTATCGAACACATGGAACGCTCAGCACTTGAAAAAGTATCACGTGTGAGACACATGTAAATGTTATAGGACCCATGTAAGTGCTTATATTATTAAAAAGCTTAATTCCAAAACAGGTCAAGTTTTCTGCCACACGGATTTATCCTTTGGGTTGCTATGGAAAAAAGGTCTGCCCACAGTGGTAGACCCCAGGCACTATTCGCGTAATCGAGAATCGTACTATGGGGATCACGTCGTTTGCCGATGACCTAAGAAAACGTACGAAGAGGAAAGAGCTGCGCAACCAAAAACTTACCAAAAACTTACCAGCATACCTCAAAAACGATCGTACTGCGGGATCACGTCGCTTGCCGACGACCCAAGAAAATGTACGAAGAGGAAAGAGCTGCGCAACTAAAAACTTGCCAGTAGACCTCAAAAACGATCGTACTACGGGGATCACGTCGCTTGCTAACGACCTAAGAAAATGTACGAAGAAGAAAGAGCTGCGCAACTAAAAACTTGCCAGCAGACCTCAAAAACGATTGTACTGCGGGGATCACATCACTTGCTAACGACCCAAGAAAACGTACGAAAAGGAAAGAGCTGCACAACCAAAAACTTGCTAGTAGACCTCAAAAATGATCATATTGCAGGGATCACGTCGCTTGCCGATGACCTAAGACAACGTACGAAGAGGAAAGAGCTGCGCAACCAAAAACTTGCCAGCAAACCTCAAAAACGATCGTACCATGGGAATCACATCATGCACTAAAAATGCTAGCCGATGGCCCGAGAAAACGTACGAAGAGGGAAAAGCTGCACAACTAAAAACTTGTCAGCAGACCTCGAAAATGATCGTATTATGGGAATCACACCGTGCAATAAAAGGTTGCCGATGGCCCGAGAAAACGTACGAAGGAGAAAGAGCCGCGCGGTGAAAGCTTGAGACCTACCCTCAAAGGAAAGCAGGGACAGGGTCTACCCGTTGGAAGTAGACCCTCCCTAAGGAGCATCTTAGCTATACGAAAAGCTAAAGGAAAGTAGGGTCAGGGTCCACCTGTTGGAAGTAGACCCTCCCTAAGGAGCGCCTTAGCTATACGAAAGGCTAAATGAAAGCAGGGACAGGGTCTACCCATTGGAAGCAGACCCTCCCCAAAGAGAGTTTTAGCCGCATGCGAGACAAAGGAAAGCGGGGTCAGAGTCTACCTGTTGGAAGCAGACCCTCCCCAGAGAGCATTTTAGCCACGTGTGGGACAAAGGAAAGCGGGGTCAGGGTCTACCCGTTGGAAGCAGACCCTCCCCGTTGAGCATTTTAGTCGCGTGTGAGACAAAGGAAAGCGGGGTCAAGGTCTACCCGTTGGAAGTAGACCCTACCCAGAGAGCAGTTTAATTATGCATGAACTGGGACTGAACAGAGTTAGAGCCTACTCGTTGGAAATATTCCAGTACAAGACCAGGCATGAAGACAGAATTTAAAATCAAACTCTGTTTATTATTTCCTAAAGTACAAAGTGCATGGTCAACAGGGACGCGCATCTAGAAGCTCTACTTATAAAAAGCAAGTTTTGGACGGACTCGGAGGGACACATCAGAGTGGTAGCATCCTGTTCGCTCTCGATTACAGCCGAGCCCAGACCTTTTCCTCTGCAGCGACGGGTCCAAGCAGTGGTCTACCAACCCCTAGAGATAGTTCTTGGCGCATTCCCATTTGGGGTCGGAGAAGTCCAGCCACACGCGTCGGTCGAATTCTGCCAAGACAAGTCATAACAGATAACAGAAGTTATACATCCTCAAAACCGGATGAGCCAAAACTCACATCCCGATCTCCAGAGTTAATCTTGTCGGTCATATTATGAGGAGAATTCACTAAGAACTCGAAATTATATACGACCGAGTCAAACCCAAATGCCGGCTGCGCTGTCAATAAGGGAATGGCGTCGTATACGATATCTGACCCTAACACTAAATACGGTCAACGAAAGGAGCAAGAGAATGGAATAAACTTGGAAAAATAGCATGGTTTCTATTATTTAAACGGATGGTTACAACGAGGGTCTACTTTACAAATACACAGAACAGGAGGCCCTAATTACCTCCAGCCAGGGGAGTGCGGCCGGTCTTGGCACTTGGACCAGCTCCGACAGAGGGCAGCGTACCAGGGTCGAAGTCATCACTGGACAAAACGACCGCACTAAACCCATCACCAGTTGAGGCCCCAAGATTAGGCTGACCGCAAGGAACCTCCGAGGCTTGCTCTAGCGGACCAAAAGTGAGGACAATCTCCTTGGCAATGGAGGCAGATGTAGAGGGCCCGTCTTTTTCCTCATTGAGTATCTTCAGCACATCAGTAGGGTACACGATGTTGATCTCATCCCCTAGCTGCTACATATAGTGCTTGACGGAATAATGGTCCCTCTCGACGCCTTTCTGCTCATCAAACTGGTCTGGCATTACCACCTCTGCATGGCCTTCGAATTCCCTGTTCTCGCAGCCAGACCTGTAGGTCTCCACAGAAAGGACATCCACCTACCTCTGGTACCTCATTTTCAGCTTCTCTGCATCTGCCAGTCTATCCCTCAGTGCTGCCAGTCTCAGCTCCGCTTGCCGCTGCGACAAGTCGACCAAAAGAGTGTTAATATCGGCAAGATCTTTGCCGTGCTTACGAGACAGCTCTGCATGAGCCCCCATCAATTTTTTGTGATCCAAGTAAAGATGTCGGTTTACCTCATTGGACTGGTCGAGTCTGCACTGAAGGGAATGGGCCTCTAGTTTGGCTTTCGCCTCAGCCTTCCTCACCTCTTTGGCATCATCGATGGCCCTGTCGCGAGCGATGAAGGCCAGTCCCATCTCCGTTCCTGCATTTTGTAGGTCCTGCTCCTTGACCCTGAGCTCGTCTTGGGCCAGCTTGGCGGCCTTGGACTGAGCGAGCCTGTCAGCCTCTGCCTCAGTCAACTTAGCAACCAGCTCCTCGTGCCTGACCCTCTCGACACTCAAAGCGTGAGCCACCGCACTGCCGACCCTAGCCTCATCCAGGCTCCGATACAAGTCGAAGTCAGCCCTTAACTTGGCAAGGGCGGCCTCGCTCCGCTCGGCCAGCGCAGAACGGGAGTTCAACTCCCCGGTCAGCTCCCTGATGCGAGAAGAATAAAAGGACTGGACAGCGGCTAGTTGCAAGATACAAGAAAAGGAAGTCAGTGTTCAGCAGGGATGCCAAAAAATAGGGGTGGCGGCCAGACGAGCCAAACCTGCGCAATGTTACGGCCGGTGATGAACTCAACGTTCTCCAAGGAGAGCACCTCTAGCTCGGGCTCCGCAGCCGGACCCTCTCCTTGGGCGTTGTCCGCGTTTGAGGAACGCGACTCCACCGTGCCAACTGCGAGGACAACCTCTCCTCCTACCGGACACGCTCCTGTAGCTCTTTTCGACGGTCCCGAAGCAGTGATGGTGGGGACGGTAGAAAGCTGAGCGTCGCCGAGCGCGCCTTCGGCGATAGCTGGGGTCGGCGCATCCTCAGTAGAAGACGCCACGGCGACTGCTGCTGTATCGGCAGTTTCGGTTGCCACCCCTGTTGGAGCCCCATTTGAATGTGATTTTTCGGTCTTGTCTTGACCAGTTCCCCCTGACGGGCCGCCGCGAGCGGATCTTCTCCTCCTCATGAGGGTCAGCATGGCCCCATCGTCATCTCTGTCGGAAGAAGGGGCAGTTCTGCCCCTCTTCCCAGCCGGGCCCTCCTTCTCTTTGGATGAGTCGGCCTCGTGACGCCGTTTTATTGGGACCAGGGGAGGGGAAGACAGCCGAGATTTTAACCTCGGAGCCCCCCCACTAAGATCAGTAATCTCCCCACAGGGGTAAGCAGCACCGGACCCTTCGCTTGTCTTCAAATCGGAGTTGGGGGAGGAAGAGGTCGGAGCAGCGGATTCCCTGGGTAGGCTCGAGGGCGCCCCCTTACCATAAACGATTTTTATGGCCGTCGTCTCCCGAGTAGGAAGTCCACTAGTGCCGGAGGAGGGGACCGCAGGTGCCTCGTCCTCTGAGGACACCACAAGGTACCGACCAGTGGATATCTTGGATCGAGCCTTGTGGACAGCGGCACTTCCCTTGACTAGAGAAGGGTCTGCTGAAGGGCTTGCATCAGAACCTATAAAGAGCAAGCAACGTAATTAAAACACAACTATAACCCGATCGACGGAGCTCCAGAGTACGAAAATGAACTCACCCTTAACTCTCCTGTGGGCGGCGGTTTCCTCTCTACGGAGCTTAATGCACTCCTCGGCCATGAGCCTCATGGGCTCTTCGAGCTTATGGCTAGTCGGTGTCACCAGGTCGTAGGGACACGCCAGCTGGCTCGACACCATAACCTGATGACCCACCATGGCAATGCGACTCTGCTTATCACGACGAAACTGGTTCAGAGCCAGGGCGTCAAGCTGGCTCCACAGGTACTTCGTGATGACCCAGGTATCCAGCGGGAAAAGAAGGTATGAGATCATCCTAGGTATCATATTCATCACCTGGGGGTTCAGGGTGGCCTGGATGTGTCGGCAATCCCCAGGGGACCCAAAGATGACGATCCCTTCTAGCTCGTTGAGCTGCCCCGTTGACAGCTGCAGCTCAAATCTTCTTTCCTCCGTAGAGGCTACACAAGGAAAAATATCGTGAGCAACTAGGGAGCCACATGTATCCCTCAAATCGGAGGAACGGAGAAACGATTTCCCCACTTGATGGATACAAATCCATCAACTAGGGAAATAAGGGTAATTATGGGACCCGTTCCTAAATTATACACCACGTGGACGATTACGTAGCAGAACAGGTCATAAACGGGACACATCGTCTGACACATGTCCAGATTGACTAATTAAAGGCCACGCGAGTGGCATGTGGTACCACATAGGCCCATGGGCTGTACGAGGCTAGGGACGAGCCCATCCCAGACCCTGGATAGACCCGCCCCAGTCCGATCCTTACCTCGACAGCTGAGGGTCGAGAGCCCTAAGGGTCTTCCACCAGAGTACAATATGAAGCAACTCACAGCTTCAGACCCAGACAGAGCATTTAATGCGATCCTGAGTAGATGGGTGTATTGGACAAATCGTCTTGACAGAACAGTGGTTTGTCAAAATCTCGCCCCTGACAGACTCGAGCCATAGGGAACGGCGGAAACTAGGCTACGACGATGCAGGAAGAATCACAGTAATCTCGGCTCGTGATCTTTGGAGTAAGTCCTGATGAGAAAAGGTACTCGGTCCTGAGATTGAGAACCATGAGGTTCACAGTTCCAGGACTATATATATGTACGCATAACAAAAAGATAAAGATATACTCATACAAAGAAAAACTAAATCTTTGCTGCCCTAAATCAAAGATAAACAACTAACTTAAGCATCGGAGAGTCTTTGCAGGTGGCCTCCCCCGCCTCTCCGATCCTGCCTGAAGTCAAAAGCTCTTTAGGATAGCAAGGACACGTAGACAGTTGGAGGATACAACATCAGCAGTTCAGAGACACGTGGACAGCTAGTGAAAAACCGCTCCAACATATAGTATAAAGATAAACTAAAAAATAACATATATATCATCATGGAGTCTTTTTTTTTCACAAAAGATTAATGCCTCTATATAGGCAATGTTCTAAACAATGAAGAGATGCAACCGGCTTTGAGAGCTAAAAGCTTTGTTGACACGTTGTAAGTTACATGTCTTCTCCTATTTGTAAGTGTCCAAGAGCTTGACACATAAGCTTAGAAATAAGGGTCCAATGTTAGCTTGACAAGTAGCCCAATTGTATTGTGACATATGTTGTCATGATAGCATAGCACAAGATCCTTGATGATGTGGCATTATTTTTGCAATTTTTCGATAAGAAATTGAGACTTGTCATAGAATGTCAAAGCCTTCTCTTATCTAGTGTAATTTTAATACATCACATTTTCTTAATTGACCAATGTGACATTATTTGTGACTTAATATTTTAGTTAGTGACTAATTATAAAAATTTTGTTACACCCCAAAACAAGGACTTAAGTGATATATCGGATAAAGAATAAGGACTCCAAGTAATATTATCCCTAATGCAGCCCATTGTGAACGGAAAAAATTTGTACCAAAATAAAATGAAAAGGAAACAAAAATTAGGTTGATTTTGGCATGCTTAAAAATTGACTAGATTTTCCACAAAAAAAGGGACTAGTCGGTATGAAAAGATGCATGTAAAATAATCGAACCAACCAATGACAACTTATAGATGTCTTAGTGATCACCAAAGTTATCATTATACACTTGACACTTAAGTCACCCAATTGACCATTTCACCGAGCTCCACTAGGTGATAAAGGTGTCAAAATCGATCGGGCCAAACGAATCAATTCGTATTATAAGGAGTCCGGGCTCGGCTCGGCCCTAGATTAGGATCGAGTTGGGCTATATGTCTAGGCCTGTCGACCCAACCCGGCCTACTAATCTAGCCCGTTCATTGAAAATAATTTTTTTTAAATTTTTTAAAAATAAATTTAAATACAATTTTTTTTAATACTTATAAATATACATTTTGTCACTCTTTTTTTTTTTTTATACTTTCAAATTTTAATCTAATTTTAAATAATTTTCCAATATTTAAACTTTTTTTTTATCAACTATTCTACTTATATACTTTTTAAATTATTTAATTATTTTTAAATTTTTATCAATAGGAAGAAAATATAACATATTATATATTTTAATATTTTTAACTAATTATACAAATAATAATGTCAGTTTTTTGGATTTTTTTAAAATTTTTTAAAATTGGGCCAAGAACGTTTTGGCCCATTCTGGCCCGCCTAGTAGCCAAGCAGGTCTACGGGTCGAGTTGGACTACATTTTAAAATTCTGGACTGGACTCAACCCGGCCCACTTTCTTAGACGAACCGGCCCTGGCTCGTTCTTCCTCTAAGCCCGCCCAAGGCGGGCTAGGCTATATTTTGACACTTATGCTAGGTGACTACTTGCACCTAATTGGTGATATGTGAGAATTACACAAAGGAAAATTGGATCTCGTATGGTTATTTTGGTAATTAATAAAAAACATTTTGACAATTTTTATGATATTTAAGTGGATGATCACGAGATCAGCTAGTGAACGACTTATACTAACTATTGAAATAACCATACACAAAATGACCAGGCATTAAAATGTTAGTATCGATGTCGATATCGAGGTTTTATTTTACGGATATTGTCAAAGATATTATCGATACCAAAGATATTTCGGGAAAATACCAAAATTTATCTTAAAACCCAAAATTTTAAAGGAAAACTCTAATAAATGCTAAAATAAGTGATATTGCATAATTTATACAAGTCTTTATTAAAAACAAAACTTGTTTATATTTTATAAGACAATAAAATATACATATATAGTAGAAAAACGATCGAAATTTATTTTATAAAATAATTTTAAAATCAGAATATATATCACACTATTTTATTTAATATTTCTTATATAAATATCTTATAAATTACAACTAATTTTAAATTACATTGAAAATAAATAACAATCATTTATAATATAGAACAGTTCAAATACATTCAATACCAAAACAAGTTTCAATGAGGTTTAAAGTTATAAGAGAAATTCTCGTCTTGATCTAAAATTTATTTCAAAAATTATAAGAGTCCTTTGTAAAGATTCCAAAATAATAAATAAAAGTAGTACAAATATTTTTATTAAATACAAGTAATTCCAAAACTTTGTAGATAAACTGTAGAGAGAAAACTATGATTTATTTTTGTATTCTTTACTTCCATTTTCTATTAAAAAGAAGACTTGGAAAAAAATTCGATATTTCTGTCGACATCTCAAAATGTCGATGATATTGTCAAAAAAAATGTCTATAAATATCTCAATATTAGCTCATTTTTTACCGACATTTTACCAATATCGACATCATTGATATTTTACGGATATTTTACGGATACATGGAAAAAAATATCTTTCTACCCCATGTCGATATCGAGTCGATGGTATTGTCAAAAAAAATGTTCATAAATATCTCAATATTAGCTCATTTTTTACCGACATTTTACCAATATCGATATCATTGATATTTTACGGATATTTTACGGATACATGGGAAAAAATATCTTTCTACCCCATATCGATATCAAAACTTCAAAATACGGATATTATCGCAATAATATAGACAAATATCGTGATATTTTAATCTATGAAAATGACTAAGATATAGTAACTTGATCATTGAATGACCACGAGATCATCCTGTGAGAGGACTCATTTTACTGTTGTCAAAAAAATTAAAAAGTATAAAGTGCATTTGGTATATGATTCAAATTTAGAAACAGCTTTCATATAGAAAGTTGGAAGATATTATCCTTTCAACTTTCTATATGAAAGTGATTTATGGATTTGAAAAATATGATTCGAATTATGTACCAAACGCGCCCATAAATTTTTAAAATTTTCCTTGTCGTTCTGTCGCAATCTCATAAATCTATAAAATTAAAATCAAAATAGATAGAAAAAAATAAAAGAAACTTGTACCCAGTTCAGGTTGGGCCTTTGGAATAAGCCCAATGGGAGACCCATCGTGTACGTACGTCCATGTCTTTGCCTGTCATCATCCAGTAAAACATGTGCCTTTTCGATCGTCATAACCAACACATCACTATCTCGTAATTACAAGACTTCGCTAAGGATACAACTGTCAAACTGACCTATTCTCCAGAGATATAATCGGAATAAGAAAACTAGTTCATTTGCTTCTAAATGGTACTATTTAATTTTAAAAATATTTAGACAGTACCTCCCTTATTTTATGATATTCTCACATTTTTTAAATCATAGTTTAAGACCTACAATGAAAATTTACAAGCCAATTCCCATATATATATACACATCAAAGTGGATCATTTAAAACAACCTAAGTGCACTTGAATTTTTTTCGATTTAAACAAAGTTTAAAATCACTTTTACACTTATGTTGTTGGAATAATGTCCTATAAAACAGTTTATTATTTAGGCATTATAAACAATATTTATTGGATTATTTAGTATCTATTTGTTATTAATAAATTCCATGTTATGAATTTCTATTTCATTTATGTCCCATTGATATACATGTGATGTGTATGTTTATCTTATGCAAACATCTAAAAGATTCCAAGACATGAAATGAGTAATAAAGAATTATTCGAATGATAAGTTCATATGTGGGAGACATTATATTCTTTATTTTATTATGTCTAAATTAAATTATTCACATTCTGCATATTAAAGATGGAATACTTTACTATGCTATAGAATGTAGTGTTGTCTATTTAATTAATGAAGTCTCTAATTATAAAAGTGAGTCTTCGGATAGAAACACTAGTGTGTTATAAGAAAGTTATAACAGCATCGAACAAGACCTAGTGAATTAGAATTTGAAGTTAAGTACTGTAAGTCAAATTTTTAATTTTACTAATCTAGCACTATTGTAGAAGACCTTAATTCTAGTAATTAACGAACTTACTTTCATGTGTTTTGTCTTTTTGAGTTACTAAAGGACTAGTTCCGATTTATGATTCGAACTCCGGTATCTTGGAAGACATGGTATATGAAATGTATAGAACGTTTTTCATGATGGACACCATGTATATGATGTCACTTTGAGTTTTTTCAAGTACTTGGAAAATATAAACCAGGGCCCCGGTATTCACTATGTGAATTTGAATGTGTTGGTATAAACAGATACAAACACCATAATCAACTATTATCCATTAGATGAAAAATGACAACTCAGAGGTAAATATATACTAGAGAGGTAATACAGTAATTTTCCTACTAGTACGGCATTACATTGGGGGTATGTCTACAGGTATAGTATATGCTAAATGGATCAAGCTAATTAATTGTTAATAAGCTTCACAGAAAATAAATGACATTTAGTCCA
>JXTB01000714.1:0-81681 GCA_002914805.1 Parasponia andersonii | reverse complement strand
AAAATAATTATAGGATTATCTTCCAAAAGTAACACCTTGTAAATAAAAAGTTAATAAATTTCCACTAGTAGTAGGAGGATAAAGAGGGCGTTACATAATTCATCTTAGATCACGATCCAAAATGTTTTGTAAAAAGAAAAATTTTAAACGACCAATTCCGCTGCGTTTCTTGATTTTACAAAACTATGGTGTTCTTGAAAATAATTTTATGAAAATATTTTCCAGAAATTTATTCTAATAAACACCAGCAATTAGTATCAGAGCCAGGTTTTATTATTGATCTAGCATATTTTACTCCGGTCTATTCTCTTGTTGATTGATGTTTTTGATTTCTGAAAAGTTTTTGTTTATGTTTGGCCTTGTTCATATTATGAGTATACTCTAGTTTGTATGATGGTCAATAGATTCAATGAGTTTGACTGTTTATTTGATTACATGTTGCTATGAGGAAATGATCATGTTTATTTTGATTTTCGTTTTCGGGCATGTTCTTGATTTCTATGCATTCATATTTTTTGTTCTTGATAAAACTATGCATAGAAATGTTTTGATCTTTAATTGTTTTCGGAGTTCTATGAAAACTATTTTTTTTTTCAATTTAAAAAAAAATGAACGAAACGATGGAGCAGTGCATGGCTCCCGCGTGAGCCCTGCAGGTGTGACCTGCGCGGGGGCCGCGCAGGCATGACCCCGCGCATGGCCACGCGGGTGAGGCACCGCTGGCCGCATGGATGGGATCTGCGCGTGGCCTGTGGACTGCCTCCCCGCACAGGCTGCGCGGGTACACCCCGCGCATGCAGCGTGGGTACGGTCTTGCTAGACGTGCGGATGTGATCCGCGCATGGCCTGCTAGCGGCCAGCCCGCGCATGCTGCACGGGATCACCCCGCGCATGGCGTGCGGGCATGGCCGCACTGATATATTCCGCGCATGGCTAGTGGGCACCCTCTTGCGCGCCGGCCACGCGGGTGGCCTCCCGTGCCTTCGTCGCTCGGGGTGCCGCCTTGTACATTTGATGTGCGAGCATTATGCGAGCTTGTTGTCGCTTGGGAGTTGTCTCGAGCAAGGCCGCGTAGCGTTATGCGAGCCCGTTGGCGCTCAGTAGTTGTCCCGAGCGTGGCCGCATACCGGCTTTCCATTCCGTCCGTCAGCTTGTCCTGACACGTTTCGTATTTCCGGCCATAATTTTAATCATTTTCATTTTAAAATTAATTTAATTTATCCATAGTTTTATGAAAACTGATAGATTAAATTTTTAATTCAAATTTTTAAAATCCTTATTAAATTTGAATTTTTGAAATTTAAATTGATAGGATATTTTAATTTGAATTGTGGATATCATTGATATCCATAATATCTTAATTATTATTTGAATAATTAGAGATATCTTAAAATAGAAATTTTTAAAATTAGATATTATGAGATAATATCCTTTTAGTTTTAAATTCAAATTTGAATAGATATTTTTAAAACTGATTATATGATAGTTGGTAATCTATTTTTTGAATTTTAAATTTGTTTAAATTCAAATTAGAGATATTGTAGGAGATTTTATTTGTAAAATCTTCTATCTTTTAAATTTCGAATTTTGTGANTAATTAGCTAAATCTTTTATTTAAACTAATTAGATTTTGTGAAAATCTTTTCTAATTTAAATTTTAAATATTATCTTCCATATTTAAATATTTAACATCATCTTATCAATTAGAATTATTTAAATGTTACATAATTTTAAATTACCGGAATTTAATAAATCATTAATAATTAATTATTTATCTGCCTACTACTTTGTATTATTAGGACAATGTTGCATGCATGCCTAATAATTAAGTATTATTATATGATCTTTAGTAACATATCATATAGAAAATTAGAGCTACTCTCATGCAAATATGAACATGCTTACATAATTGATTTTAGGTTACTAAACTAATTAGATAATTGAGTAAAATATATAAATCCCTTATTATAAAATATTGAGTGAGAGAAGGTATGTGATACCTATGGTCTCCATTGTTGGTTCGTTATGTATTAGGATGAGCCTTGCCTCAGAATCTTGCTGAGCTCCCGTAGGAAGGTTTTTCGTCCGGGTAATACTCGAAATGAGCTTCTAAGGAGAAGGTACTAGGTAGACTGTATGAGGCTGATCGCTCATAGGAGACGGTCTTATATAGAAAGCTTAGTTAGCGAAACAATGGTTAAATACTCAATTCGAAACATTAATATCCTCCCGTAAGAGTTCTTATTAGTTGATTAGAGGACCAAAGAGAATGGTAGTTAAAAATATAGGATAAGAGTTATCTGTCTATTTACTAATTAAAATTGTATCAGTTTGACTTGCTGATTGCATGACTTCCCGTAGAAGGCTTGTAATCAGTGATCAGTTAAATTACCATGAATATAAGTGATAGTCTTTGGGATACTTCACTTGCATATTGTATACTTAAATACTTTATGTTAATTATTCGAAACATAATAAATGATGTTTGCTCATACATGGAATGTTTATTTATTTTCTGGTAGATATGGCACTTAATTCTTTATCCACTTTACTCACACAAAACAAGCTGGATGGTGAAAATTATGTAGACTGGAAACGTAACCTAGACATAGTGCTTACTGCTGATAAACATAAGTAGGTTCTCACCACTCCATGTCCTGCTCAGCCAACTGAGGAATCCACCAATGATGAAAGAAACTTATATGATAAGTGGAAGTAATCTGATGAGATGGCTAAGTGCTATATACTTGGCTCAATGAGTAATATATTGCAACAACAACATCGTGGGATGGATACTGCTGTTGATATTATGCTAAGTGTTGACGAAATGTTCGCCAATCTCGGTCGTCAAGCTAGAAATGAGGCTACAAGTGCATTTATGAATCTTCGTCAAAAGAAGGGTACTCCAATTGGGGAACATATGATGAAAGTCATCGCATACCTCAATGAACTAGAAATCCTTGAAGCTGAAATTGATTGTGACATCAAAATTGACATGATTTTGAACATATTTTCAGACACTTTCAATCAATTTAAGATTGATCACAAGGTTCGCCGGAAGGATTATATTCTTACTGGCCTGATGAAAGATCTGTAAATAACAGAGAATATTCTTAAGAAGATTAAGTCGGGGTCAGTTGAGGCTAATGTAGCTCAAGCTAGTTCTTCCAAACCTAAGTCGAAAGGCAAAGGTAAGGGGAAAAAAAAGACTACTACTTCTCTGGCTCCAAAGAAAAAGAAGACCAAGAAGGATGCCAAACTAAAGGAAAAATGTTTCCACTGCAGTGAGGATGGACATTGGAAGAGAAACTGCAAAACTTACCTAGCCCTTAAAAAGGAGAAGGACAACGGGAAGGACAAAACAAGGTAATGACAATTTGTTGTTCATTGAGGATTGACATGTGGTTGATTCTATCAATTCTTGGATCGTAGATTCGAGAGCCACTGACCATGTTTGTAATACTTTACAGGGGTTCAAGGAAACTAGGAAGTTTGCTAGTGAAGAGTTCACATTGCGATTGGGAGATGGCTCAATAGTCAAAGCTCGTGCAATGGGAGATGTTATTTTGAATTTCGATGATTTTAGGTTTTTAGAAATAAAGAATTGTTATTATATTCCGGTGTTTAAACAGAATTTGATTTCTATTTCCTGTTTAATGAGACAAGGTTATTCTGTTCATTTTGACAATAAAGTTTCTATTAGAAAGAATAAAAGTCTTATTTGCACTGGTACTCATAGGAGTACTCTTTTCTTTATTCAACCTAAAAGTATCTCATTGCACAATCTTGAAAATGTTTCTGAATATGTAGAATCTAAACATAAGAAAGTGAAAGTGAGTACTAATGATGAAACTTGTCTTTGGCATTTGAGACTCGGTCATATTAACCTAAACAAAATTCAAAGGTTAGTCAATGATGAACCTCTAAGTTCTTTAAAAGTCAAACCATTACCAACTTGTGAATTCTGTCTGGAAGGTAAAATGACTAAAAGACCATGTAATGGAAAAGGTCTTAGAGTTTAAGAATGTCTTGAGTTAGTACATACTGATGTCTATGGGCCCTTGAATATTCAAGCACGAGGAGGATTTGAAAACTTCATTACGTTTGTGGATGATAATTCTAGATTTGGTTATATTTACATATTGAAAAGTTCAGAGAATTCAAAGCTGAAACTGAAAAGTAGTTAGAAAAGAACATAAAGACCCTTCGATCTGATCGAGGTGGTGAATACCTCTCTGGAGAATTTTTTGAATTTCTTACAGACAATGTGATCCTATCCCAACTCAAAGCACCTGGTACGCCTCAACTACATGGTGTTGCTGAAAGAAGAAATATGACACTTTTGGATATGGTTAGGTCGATGCTCAGTTATTCACAATTACCCATATTTTTTTGGGTTATGTCTTAGAAACTGGTATGTACCGGCTGAATAGAGTTCCTTCTAAGTCAATACCTAAGACTCCATTTGAACTATGGAAAGGACATAAACCTAGTTTGTGTCATATCTATATTTGGGATTGTCCAGCATACATGTTTAAAGGGAAAACGACTAAGTTGGAATCACGATCTGAATTGTGTCTATTTGTAGGTTACTTAAAAGGAACTAGAGGATATTATTTCTATAGTACTGAAGAAAAGAAAGTGTTTGTGAGTACAAATGCTACTTTCTTGGAAGAAGACTATATGAAAGATTTCATGCCCAAAAGTAAGTTAGTTCTAGAAGAATTAACTGATGATGTTATCAGCCTATCTATAAAAGATAAGATAGAGAAAACACTTAGAAAAGATAAATCACTTGAAACTCAACAAACATCGGATCCTTGTTATAGTGGGAGAGTTGTGAGACAACCTGAAAGATACTTGGGAATAGGAGAGTCTGGTGACCAAGAATCTAATCCTTACACCTATAATGAAGCAATGGATGATGTTGATAAAGATCTTTGGCAAAAGGCAATAGAATCCGAAATAGAGTCCATGTACTCTAATAAAGTCTGGAAACTTGTAGATCCACCTGAAGGGATAAAACCCATTGGGTATAAGTGGGTCTATATGAGAAAGAGAGGAATAGACGGGAAAGTGGAGACTTTCAAGGCAAGGTTAGTTACAAAGGGTTATACATAGAAAATAAGGTATTGATAATGAAGAAACCTTCTCTCATGTAGCTATGATCAAGTCTATTCGCATACTCTTATCCTTCGCTGCATCTCTTGATTATGAGATATGGCAAATAGACGTCAAGACTGCATTCCTAAATGGTAATCTTGATGAACGTATCTATATGATACAACCAGAGGGATTCGTTAAAAAGGGTTAAGAAAGAAAAGTTTGTGAACTTAAGAGATCTATTTATGGACTCAAGCAAGTATCTAGATCATGGAACATAAGATTTGATGAAGCAATTAAGTCTTATGGTTTTGAACGAAACATAGATGAACCGTGTGTCTATAAAAGAATTCAAGATAACAAAGTGATTTTTCTGGTACTTTATGTTGATGATATTCGAATCATTAGGAATGATGTTGGATCATTATCATCAATGAAAGTCTGGTTAGCATAACAGTTTGATATGAAAGACTTAGATGAAGCTTAATATATTCTAGGAATACAGATTCTATGAGATAGAAAGAACAAACACATAAGCTTCATATGTAGACAAAATACTAGTAAGGATTGTAATGCATAATTCTAAGAAAGATTTAACACCCTTTCGTGAAGGAATTACTCTGTCTAATGAGAATTCTCCTAAGATAGAAAAAGAGAAGGAACATATGAGAAATATTCCTTATGCTTCGGCAGTGGGAAGTCTCATGTATGTCATGCTTTGCACAAGACCAGATATTTGTTATGTTGTTGGGATTGTAAGTCATTACCAATCCAATCCAAGACCTGAACATTAGGGTGCAGTCAAGCAAATTCTAAAGTATCTTCGGAGAACTAGAAATCATATACTTGTATATTCTGGAGAAGATCTAACACCTGTTGGATATACTTATTTCTGATTTTCAATCTGATAAAGACTCTAGAAGATCAACCTCTGGTTCAGTCTTTACCCTTGGTGGTGGAGCCATTATATAGAAGAGTATCAAGTAATCTTGTGTTGCGGATTCAACCATGGAGGCCGAATATGTGGCGGCTTCTGAAGCAGCTAAAGAGGTAGTCTGGCTTCGTAATTTCCTTTTGGATCTTGAGATAGTACCTGGAGCACAGCAACCTATGACACTTTACTGTGATAACAGTGGAGCAGTTGCTAACTCCAGAGAGCCCAGAAGCCACAAGAGGGGAAAACACATAGAGAGAAAATATTATATACTTAGAGAAATTGTTCAAAGAGGAGACGTGATAGTGAGTAAAATAGCGTTTGCAGAGAACCTTACTGATCCTTTTACCAAATCTTTGATTACCAAAGTATTTGAGGACCACCTAGAAGGAATGGGACAACGTGATATGTCGTATCTGCTTTAAAGGCAAAGTGGGAGATTATTGGAATAATGTCCTATAAAGTAGTTTCTTATTTAGACATTATAAACAATATTTATTAGATTATTTAGTATCTATTTGATATTAATAAATTTCATGTTATGAATTTCTATTTCCTTTATGTCTCATTAATATACATGTGATGTGTATGTTTATCTTATGCAAACATCTAAAAGATTCCAATACATGAAATGAGTAATAAAAAATTATTCGTATGATGAGTTCATATGTGGGAGACATTATATTCTTTATTTCATTATGTCTAAATTAAATTGTTTGCATTCTNAATACTTTACTATGCCATAGAATGTAGTATTGTCTATTTAATTAATGAAGTCTCTAATTATCGAAGTGAGTCTTCGGATAAAAACACTAGTATGTTATAAGAAAGTTATAACAGCATCGAGCATGATCTAGTCAATTAGAATTTGAGGTTAAGTGTCGTAGCTCAAATTTCTAATTTTACTAATCTAGCACTATTGTAGAAGACCTTAATCCTAATAATTAATGAACTTACTTTCATGTGTTTTGTCTTTTTGAGTTACTAAAGGACTAGTTTGGATTTATGGTTCGAACTCCGGTATCTTGGAAGATAACGTATATGAAATATGTAGAACGTTTTTCATGATGGATACCATGCATATGATGTCAGTTTGAGTTTTTTCAAGTACTTGGATAATATAAACCAGGGCCCCAGTATTCACTATGTGAATTTGACTGTGTTGGTATAAGCAGATACAAACACCATAGTCAACTATTATCCATTAGATAAGAAATGGCAACTCAGAGGTAAATATGTACTATAAGGTTAATACGGTAATTTCATCTTACTATTACGGCATTGCATTGGGGGTATAGCATATGCTAAATGGATCAAGCTAATTAATTATTAATAAGCTTCACAGAAAAATAAATGACATTTAGTTCAAGAGTTCAATATTGGGCCTATAGTGGTGTGCACCAATATTAATGGACAAGGTCCAATCATAATTAAGAGTTAATTATGATATTGGGTATATTGTCTATTGGAGCTTGGGCTTTATAGATTCATCTGGTCCCCTGTCTAACTCAAATTAAAGCCTAATAATTATTTGATGACCAGTTGAGCCCAATAAGCCCATTAGGGTTTACTAATCTCTCTATAGTTAAGAGAAAAGTTCTCTAGCAACTAGAGACAAGTGATACACGTGAAACATCCTCTTGAGAAGAGAGTGTCACACGAAAAATAGAGAGAGAAAGAGCAAAGAAAAATGGCCACCACTAAGGATTCACTATCCTTAGTGTTTCGGCCATCTCGGAGAAATCGGTTCGAGGAGATTGTCTTCTTGTTCATCTGCGGATCTCTTTGTTGGGAATCAAGAAGGTGACCACCTACCGGATCAATCAAACAGCTTTTGAGAATAGACGGGAAGACGAGAAGGTCGTAGAGCGAATTCGGGTATTGTTCTTGTCTAAATCAAAAGTTAATTTATGTTAGATCACGATCCGAAACATTTTGTAAAATGAAAAAATTTTACACAACTAATTCCGCTGTGTTTCTTGATTTTATAAAACTATAGTGTTCTTGAAAATGATTTTATGAAAATATTTTCCGGAAATTTATTCCAGCTGACACCAGTATCTCCCTGAGTCTATGCGTGTGATTCTGTATGAGTTACTTTGCAGTTTTTTCTCTCATATATCTTGTATATATAGGACCCAAAACTGCTAACCCTAGTCCAATTAGGATTGGGCTTGTTCTCCAATTTGGGCATTGGGTGTATTTTTATAAATATGTCCAACTTATGAAACTTATTTATAAAAATACCAACTTCTGTGTAGAATCATTATTTTACACAGTTTCATGAAACTAATTTCATAAATACCACCAACCAATTAATGAGCTTAATTGAGCTAGACAAGGTACCTAATGGATCCAAATAATCTAAGCTCAAATAATATGATAAATAAATAATAACTCTTATTATGGTATTTATATAAATATTATTAGTAAATGAGACACTCTACTAAAGGCCTAATACTGCACTCTTAGATTAAATGGCATACCTTTTATAGAGATTTAATCAACTAATCTTGATTAACCGATCCATCTAGCATATTCTATACCACATATATAATCTCTATACAATGTCGTAGTTGGATAGGTGAAATTACCGTAATACTCCTCTAACATCTATTTACCTTTAAGTTACCATCTTTCTATCAAGGAATAATGTTGTTGATAATTTTGTTCTCAATGGCCATTTAGACAAAATTATCAACTAATTCACAAAGTGAATACTAAGATCTTAGATTTAATTATTCCATGAATCTTGAAAGAACCTAAAGTGGTATTAATGTATAGTGTCCTTAACTATTTGGTGTTCCCATCAATTCATAAGCCATAACCTCCAATATGCCAGAGTTCACCTTTAGTTTCATAGAGGTTAGTGTTTTAACAAATCAAAAAGCTATAACCCATAAAAGCAAGTCCAGTCAAACATCAAGGATTAAGATTTATGTGCTAAGAGCTAGTTTGTGATAATATAAGAATTAAGTTATGGCACTCTAATTCTTTATATTACCTAGTCCGGTTTAATATACATAACTTATTTATGTTGTATTAGTGTTTCTATCAGAAGTCAGATACTTCAATAATTTGAGACACATCATTCCCGTTGAGATAGACAAACACTACAACCTATAGTTAATAAAGTATTCCATCTTTATTTACAGATTATAAACTACTTCATTTAGACATAGATAAAGAAACAAGTCTCTCCATAATTAACACTTAATCATATTTGTTTCTTTATACACATATAAAGTTATGGAATTTTTTTTAGATGAATAAACTATTCAACTAAGATAGTTTAATCTAGTAAGTATTATAATTTCATATAAGAGAAAGTTGTTTATACTCAAAAGGGTAAAATTGGAAATCTGCTTTTTAGGGCAAAAATCCCAACATAGGCTGCCTCTCCGCGCAGGCCACGCTGGTGCATCCCGCACATGCAGCGCAGACACAGCCCCGCTAGCCGTGCGGATGCGATCCGTGCGTTGCCTGCGAGCGGCCAACCCGCGTATGTCGTGCGGGATCTCCCCGTTCATGGCGTGTGGCCGCACGGGTAGCCTCCTGTGCCTTGGCCGCTCGGGGTGCCACCTCGTACGCTTGTCATGTGATTGTTACGCGAGCCCGTTGTCGCTCGGGAATTGTCCTAAGCGAGGCCGCATAGCGTTATGCAAGCCCGTTGGTGCCCGGTAGTTGTCCTGAGCATAGCCGCATACCAATTTCCCGTTCCGTCCGTTGGCTTGTCCCGACAGTTTTGCATTTCCGACCATAATTTTAATTATTTTCATTTTAAAATTAATTTAATTTATTCATAGTTTTATGAAAACTGATAGATTAAATTTTAAATTCAAAATTTTAAAATCTTTATTAAATTTGAATTTTCAAAATTTAAATTGATAGGATATTTTAATTTGAACAATGGATATGATTGTTATCCATAATATCTTAATTATTGTTTGAATAATTAAAAATATTTTAAAATGGAAATTTTTAAAATTAGATATTATCAGATAATATCTTTTTAGTTTTAAATTCAAATTTTGAATAGATATTTTGAAAAACTAATTATATGATAGTTGGTAATCTATTTTTGAATTTTAAATTTGTTTAAATTCAAATTAGAGATGTTGTAGGAGATTTTATTTGTAAAATCTGCTATCTTTTAAATTTCAAATTTTGTGAAGATTTGATATTTAAATTTAAATCAGAATATCTTTTCAAATCTTCAAATTTGAATTTATGGTTGGTAACTATTTAATGTTATGAATTTCTATTTCCTTTATATCCCATTGATATACATGTGATGTATATGTTTATCTTATACAAACATCTAAAATATTCTAGGACATAAAATGAGTAATAAAGAATTATTCGTATGATGAGTTCATATGTATGAGATATTATATTCTTTATTTCATTATGTCAAAATTAAATTGTTCGCATTCTGCATATTGAAGATGGAATACTTTACTATGCCAGAGAATATAGTGTTGTCTATTTAATTAATGAAGTCTCTAATTATCGAAGTGAGTCTTTGGATAAAAACACTAGTATGTTATAAGAAAGTTATAACAGCATCGAGCAGTTATTTTTCACTAGTTTGTTTTTCATGATGGACATCATGCATATGATGTCACTTTGAATTTTTTCAAATACTTGGATAATATAAAATAGGACCCCGGTATTCACTATGTGAATTTGACTGTGTTGGTATAAGCAAATACAAACACCATAGTCAACTATTATCTATTAGATGAAAATGGCAACTCAGAGGTAAATATGTACTAAAGGGGTAATACGGTAATTTTACTTTACTATTACGGCATTGCATTGGGGATATAATATATGCTAAATGGATCAAACTAATTAATTGTTAATAAGCTTCATAGAAAAATAAATGACATTTAGTCCAAGAGTTTAATATTGGGCCTATAGTGGTGAGCACCAATATAAATGGATAAGGCCCAATCATAATTAAGAGTTAATTATGGTATTGGGTATATGGTCTATTGGAGCTTGGGCTTTATGGATCCATCTGGTCCCCTGTTTAGCTCAAATTAAAGCCCAATAGTTATTTGATGACCAGTTGAGCCCAACAAGCCTAATAAGCCCATTAGGGTTTACTAATCTCTCTATAGTTAAGAGAAAAGTTCTCTAGCAACTAGACACAAGTGATACACATGAAACACCCCCTAGAGAAGAGAGTGTCACACGAAAAACAAAGAGAGAAAGAGCAGAGAAAAATGGCCACCACTAGGGATTCACTGTCCTTAGTGTTTCGGCCATCCCGGAGAAATCGGTTCGAGGAGATTGTCTTCTTGTTCATCTATTGATCTCTTTATTGGGAATCAAGATGGTGATCACCTACTGGATCAATCAAACGGCTTTCGAGAATAGACGAGAAGACGAGAAGGTTGTGGAGCGAATCCGGATATTATTCTTGTCTAGATCAAGAGTTAATTTATGTTAGTTCACGATCTGAAACGTTTTGTAGAAAGAAAAGTTTTAAACAACCAATTCCGCTGCGTTTCTTGATTTTACAAAACTATGGTGTTCTTGAAAAGATTTTATGAAAATATTTTCCAGAAATTTATTCCAATAAACACTAGCAACAACCAATTACCAAATGAGTATAATAAATAATTAGATAATAAAATATACATTCTAAGTTTAGAAAATCAGATTACAAATATAGAAACTTAATCTAGTATACATGAAAATATTTAAATCTATAAATAGCAAACGTTGGGTCTTTAAGTCTAACTTTAATTCTCCACTTAAATTTTATATTTGTAGTAATATATTAGTTTTCTAGGATTTTTATTCATCAAATAAAAGCTTTGATTTAAGGGTTGTAGTAAGAAAAATCTACTAAAAACTCAAAATCCCAATTAGGCCTCATTTTGACTAGTTTAAGCTTTTGCTGAAACTCTTGCCTTCTACCTCCGCCAAACTGATTCTCAATACTTAGAAATAGATTTTAGGACTCAAAAGGATATGAAGGAACTATTATTAAGTGGAAACAAGTGGAGAATTGAAATTAAAGGACAAGACATAGGAAGAAGAACTAGTAGAATTACCTCAACTAATTTTGATCTATCTCAATTTTTAGAGCTCCAACTTAAGATTTACCACTTGGAAACTCGTGGATATGGCTAAGAGGAGTTGAGAGAAATTTAGAGTGTGCGTGAGAGTTTCAGGTCATGACATGAGAGAATAACATAAGTTAAATTCTAGGGTATATTTTTGATATTTTGTACTTTACTTTCTATGTGTCCCAGTTTAAATTATCATTAGTTTACTCACCACGTTACTGGTCATTTTTATACATCTAAGTATAGGCAAAGTTTGCGGATCTTAGCTTAGAAAGTGAAAACTAGTCATACTTTGACTTATGATTCCATGTGACAGGTTTTATTATAATCTGATATAATCTAGTCCCATAACCAATCATTGAACATAAAAATAAGTCAACTAGACTCTAATTAACAATGCAAACATAATATTAGAACTTAATTATTAGAATGAACAAAAATGGCATGACGCGATTAAGCTGAATATAAGCTAACTTAGTGTATTAAAACACAAATTAGTCTCATGAATACACCTTGTGCTTACCTGGAGCTGATAAATAAAATACTATAAATAAGTCCTAGACATTAAATTAAAGTTATTTGACAAGTTAAACACACAGAAAATTTGGCTCCGAAAAGTGTAAAAATTGCATTTTATCGAAAAACTATTATTTGTCCAAATTATCAATAAACATGATCTTAATACATGTACATATAGTATTACTTTTATAAATATATTTTTTGTTCTTTTAGCACACTTAACTCTTTCTGTGAGGGTATTGAACCTTTACACTGCATCAGGATATTTCAACAATCATTAGTATAATAACATGTATGTAAAAGGGTATAACATAAGAAATGAGCATGTTACTATGAAATTAGTATTAATAACTTCTAGATACCTAATATACAATTGAAACATGTTTATTATTGACTTAGTATGCATGTGAGAATTTTGGGCACCATATATTATCTTTTTAAAATATTCGTTATAATGGTATTAGTCTTCTTTTCAATCTTCTTTCTACATTATTAATATGGGTTTTTTTTGTCTTAATTGAAATTCCATCTTTTATATATATATATATATATACTTTGATATTTAAATTATTTATATGAATCACATATCTACCTTATTATTCAAAGTTATAATAGTAAATTCTAGATATAATGTGAAGCATTAAAATCAAGTCTAAGCAGGAAAAAAGGAGGGAAAAAAAATATGTAGGATGGAAATGAAAATATTTTTCCCTCATAGTTGTTTAGTATGTAGGGAGGAAAGAAAGTTAATTTAATTTAAAATGATAATTTTACCCCTAATATTACTATTATTTAAAGTTAAGTATAAGGATAGTTTTGTAATTTAATTTACTAATACACTCACAAAATATTTTCCTTTCTATTTTCTCTCAACTTTTGAGCGGAAAAAATTTATATGAACCCTACTATATTTTTCCTTCCACTTTTCTATCTCATTTTTCTTTCCCTTCTTTTTTCCCTCTTACCAAACAACCCAATTTTTTCAATTTCCCTCCACTTTTCCATCAAATTTTTTCCTTTCTCTCCCTTTTCATTCCTACCAAATATAGCCTAAAATACCATATTTGATTACATATAATATCAAAGTCCTTGAACTTAAATGTACAAAATATTAACCTACACATATATAACAAAATTTAATACATAATAAAAATAAATTTTCCTTAATTTTATAACAAAATAAATTACAATTTGTTTTTCTTCTTTCTTCATTTTTTTTCATAATAGAATCTCCTTGATTATCATTGTCAATGAAAACAATGAGAATTCCTCACCAATTTGAGATCACTGCTTGTTGACTTCTATTATAATCATATAATATATACAAATAAATATAGTAAACTGAGTACATGAATATATGCAAAATTTGGTATTATTTAATGTTTTTTTCTCTCCTCCTTTTATTATGAAAAAATGAGCATGATCAATTTTAATTGACCAAAATAATACTTATGGATAAGTAAAAAAAAAATACCTACTAAATTGGTGCATATATATATATATATATATATATATATATATATATATATATATATATATATATATATGAATGAGTGTGTGTACACGTGTATATGTGTGATGAAAATTTGTTGGCCAAATGTTTATGAAAAATGAAAGTAAAATGAAGATGAAATGAAAAAAAAAAAAATGATCACAGGTTATGAGAGCACAAAGAGCAATGGTGGTGATGAGGGTAGATGATAATTATAGTTGGGTTTCGAGTAAACAAAGGAAGAAAAATGATATTAATGGGTTAAAAGAAGGGTGTGATATTGGCTCAAGGTTAAGAGAATGGAAGCATAGTAATCATTTCAATGAAAGGATGAACGAAGGTACATATAGAATAAAAATAAAAAGATAATTATGGTATAAAGATAAACTGACAGATAACATACATATCCTCATGGAGTCCTTTTTTTACAAAAAGATTAATGCCTATATATAGGCAATGTTCTAAACAGTGAAGAGATGCAATCGGCTTTGAGAGCTCAAAGCTTTGTTGACACATTGTAAGTTATGCGTTTTCTCCGATTGCAAGTGTCTAAGAGCTTAATCCATAAGCATAGAAATAAGGGTCCAATGTTAGCTCGACAAGTAGCCCAATTATATTGTGACATGTGGTGTCATGATAGCTTAGCAAAATATCCTTGATGATGTGACATAATTTTGGCAATATTTCAATAAGAAACTGACATTTGTCGTAGATCTAATGTAGTTTTGACACATTATATTTTCTTGATTAGCCAATGTAATATTATTTGTGAGAGACTAATTATAAAAAAATTTTTATATCCCAAAACAAAGACTTAAGTGATAGGTCAGATAAAGAATGGGGACTCTAAGTAATGTTATCCCTAATCTAACCTATTGTGAACAAAAAAAAAATTGCACCAAAATATAATGAAAAGTAAACAAAAATTTGGTTGATTTTTTTTTTTTTTTTACGAATTTTTGGTTGATTCAGCATGTTCAAAAATTGACTAGATTTTCCAAAAGAGAAAAAAAAAAAAAAAAACTAGTCGGTATTAGAAAATGCATGTAAAATGGTCAAACCAACCAATAACAAACTCGTAGGTGCTTGGTAATCACCAAAGTTACGTCAGACACTCCGACACTTAAATCATCAAACTGACCATTTCACTGTGCTCCACTGGGCGACCACTTGCACCTTATCGGTGACAAGTGAGAAAAATTAGATCTCGTATGGTTATTTTGGTAATTAACTAAAATATTTTGACAATTTTTATGATATTTAAGTGGACGATCACGAGATCACCTAGTGAACGACTCGTACTAACTATTGAAATAGTCATATACAAAATGACTAAGATGTACTAACTTGATCATTGAATGATCACAAGATCATCCTGTGGAAGTGGAAGGACTCATTTTGCTGTTGTCAAAAAATAAAAAAATATAAATTTTTAAAATTTTCTTTGTCGTTCCGTCGCAATCTCATAAATCTATAAAATTAAAACCAAAATAGATAAAAATAAATAAAATAACCTTGTACCCGGTTTCGGTTGGGCCTTCGGAATAAGCCCAACGGAGACCCATCGTATACGTACGTCCACGTCTTTCTCTGCCGTCGTCCAATAAAACGCGTGCCTTTTCGTTCGTCATAACCGACATATCGCCATCTCGTAATTACAAGGCTTCGCTGGGGATACAACCGTCAAACCGACCTATTCTCAAGGGGTATTATCGGAACAAGAAAACATTTCCACCACCATCTACCTCCTCCTCTCGCCTCCTTCCCGTCCCCGCGATCCTTTCCTTTCCATAGCCTCTGTCTTTAGGACCCCAAAAGACTCAAAACTGGTTCCCCCAAACGCTGCGCATTTCCCGAGGATCGTTTGGCCGCCTTGACTCGCGTTCCGACTCACCGATCTGACTCGCCCACCTCGGAACTACCATGGAGATCGCACCGGCGGCTCCGGCCACCGACTCGCCCGCCCTCCCAGGCGCCGTTTCGGCGGATAGCGTCGCGGCGGCGGCGGCCTCGTCTTCTCCTTCCCTGGAGAAGGAATCGAGCGCTCCCTCGGCTTCGTCGTCGCCGGCGGCTGCGGCGAAGTACGATGAAGATGAGGAGGAGGAGGACGTTTGTCGGATTTGCCGGAACCCGGCGGACCCTGAGCACCCGCTGAGATATCCATGTGCGTGTAGTGGGAGCATCAAGTACGTGCACCAGGATTGTCTTCTTCAGTGGCTCAATCACAGCAACGCTCGCCAGTGTGAGGTATGGAATTGATTCTCTCTCTCTCTCTCTCTCTGTGATCGGTTTCGTTATTCAATTTATTTGGAGCTTCTATATAGATATATACGTTTATGAGAATGAAATAAAAATTAATTGGTATGTTTAGAAATTTGGGATTAGTGTCCTTACAACGGAGCTGCTTTGATTCTTGGGAGCGCAAACTTTTTTTTATTGAATTGTAAATGAATGCTAGTGATGGGGATTGGTTCAACTGGAAAGAAATGTAAAATTGGTTTGGGTCATTTGCCTTTTTTTTAAAAAAAAAAAATCTTTCTCCAATGATTTTGTGAAATTTAAAGGAACTTGAGCTTGTTGAATTGTGAAGGTTCCAATTATTTGAGTTAGTTAAGGGATCAAATCCCGTCTTCAATGTTTCGGGAGTATTTCATGGGAGGGGGGCATGGCTAACTTGTCCTATTGTGTATTTCACCGATCACATAACAAAGTTTATTTGGATTTATTGGTGGCGAGGAAAATACACTGCTAGTGCTGGTAAATAGTTGAACAATGGAGAAGGAATGCTGTTTCTCAAATGTCTGCTGTATTGTGTAGTTTCCAATTTCCAGGTTGTTGCTTAATCGAGAAATTGGACCTTTTTTCATCATACTGAACATAGTTTATAGGTTTATAGATATTTAATGTCGTGAGCGTTTAAGTGCAAGTGTAAGTTACGAAACGTTTGTATAGATTTCTTACGATGTATGTTTGTTCTCCTGGTGGCTTGTTTGGAGTCTTGTTACTAGGAAATTTAAAAAATAAAAAGTAAAAGTGAAGTTAACTAAGAATCTAGTTGTTCTGATGGTGGTAAGGCTTGTTTTAGAGAGAGGAATGTGATTGTTTGTTATTGGCTTTTCCACTCATAAGTTAGGGCTAATGTGATCAATGTGAATTAAGCTTTACTGGGTCTTCTGAATTTTGAAGAGAACTATCATGTTCAAGAGAATCATTGTCTAAGACTTCTTGGGGCCTATCTTCTAAAGCTGGCTTTCCTATGCATGACATCCCTAGTGCAACAATGTGAATTGATGACTTTTGAGCGAAGCACATATTTCTCTTTGGCTCATTTTTTGGGGTTTCTATTTATTGATACACCTGTTGGCTGGCTATGTAAATTAAAATTAATATCTGTTCTACGAGTTGCTTCCTTATCATCTTGTTTGCGTTAATCTCAAGAGGATTTTATTTCTCTAGATGGATTCGTTATTTCATTTTATATATTACAGGTTTGCAAGCATGCATTTTCCTTCTCTCCGGTATATGCTGAGAACGCTCCAGCAAGGCTTCCTTTTCAAGAGTTTGTGGTTGGGATGGCCATGAAAGCTTGCCATGTTCTGCAGTTCTTTTTGCGCTTAAGTTTTGTACTTTCTGTTTGGCTTCTCATCATTCCATTCATTACATTTTGGATTTGGCGGTTGGCTTTTGTAAGGAGTTTCAGTGAAGCGCACAGATTATTCCTGAGTCACTTATCTACTACTGTTATCCTCACTGATTGTCTCCATGGATTCCTACTTTCTGCTAGCATCGTTTTTATTTTTCTTGGGGCAACATCTCTGAGGGATTATTTTAGGCATTTGCGAGAACTTGGAGGACAGGATGCTGATAGAGATGAAGAAGGGGACAGAAATGGTGCTCGTGCTGCAAGAAGACCTCCTGGACAAGCTAATAGGAATTTGGTTGGTGAGGGAAATGGGGAAGATGCTGGTGGTGCACAAGGAATTGCTGGAGCAGGTCAAATGATCAGAAGGAATGCTGAAAATGTAGCTGCTCGGTGGGAGGCGCAAGCAGCTCGTCTTGAGGCTCATGTCGAACAGATGTTTGATGGTTTAGACGATGGTGATGGTGCAGAGGATGTACCCTTTGACGAGCTTGTTGGCATGCAGGGTCCTGTCTTTCATTTGGTTGAAAATGCATTTACAGTGAGTTCAATTCCACAAACGCACTAATACACCCTCCCCACAGTCTCTCCTGCCCCCTGTTGAGTGTTTTCATTTATTAATTATGAACACGTTTCTTTTCCTCAATTTCTCTCAGTTTTTTATGTCNTTATTTGTTCTGTATATTCACTGATCAGGCAGTGAATAATCCTGAACAAATTCATAGCAAACTTGACTCTGACTTGATTGTTGAAGTATTAGTGAGAGATCCTATTTTATCATTTTAGACGTTAAATTTCGAAATAACTGCCATTGACTCGTGTGTGATTTTATGTTCCTTTGTCATTTGTTTACAATGGTTGATAGACTACATTTAAGATGACTTTTATGTTCCTTTATTATTTGTTTACAATGGTTCATAGACTACATTTAAGATGACTTTAATCCTAAAAAATAAAATAAAAAAGTTCGTCTTTTATATCTTGGTACTATCTAATTGTATATGCTTCTGTGGTGTAGATGTGACAGTAGTTTTAATGGATGAATGTTGAGTTCGTACGTGGTCAAGTTTTCATGGACCGCCTCAATCCATTTCTAATGATTTTTACATGGATTTAATAATTTTTGAATTAAGACAAAAATAATATTAGATACTAGTTGAATTTTATATCCAATTTCCATATGTATGTTAAGTGGTTTTGTTCGGCTGCAGGTTCTGGCTAGCAATATGATATTTCTTGGTGTTGTAATCTTCGTGCCTTTCTCCTTTGGTCGGATCATACTCTATTATATATCTTGGGTTTTCTCCACATCGAGTGTTCCAGTTTTGTCTAAGGTGGTGCCTTTAACAGAATCAGCACTATCCTTAGCAAATATTACATTGAAGAATGCGCTAACTGCTGTGACAAATTTGTCTGCTGGAGGTGAAGACAGTGATGTGATTGGACAGGTTGCAGAAATGTTAAAAGTCAATGCTAGTGGATCAAATGAAGTCTCAAACAATATAAGTTCATCACTTTCAGCAGATATTTTGAAGGCAGCAAGTATTGGCCCATCACGACTGTCTGATGTAACAACGCTTGCTGTCGGATACATGTTTATATTTTCTTTAGTTTTCCTCTACCTTGCATTCATTGCTTTGGTTCGGTACACTAGGGGTGAGCCTTTGACTATGGGGAGATTTTATGGTATTGCTTCTATCGCAGAGACAATCCCTTCTCTCTTCAGGCAGTTGTTAGCAGCCATGAGGCATTTGATGACCATGATTAAGGTTGCTTTCCTTCTTGTCATTGAACTTGGTGTGTTCCCATTGATGTGCGGATGGTGGCTAGATGTATGCACCATAAGAATGTTTGGGAAGTCAATGGTGCAAAGAGTTCAGTTCTTCTCTGCGTCTCCCTTGGCAAGTTCATTGGTGCATTGGGTTGTAGGAATTGTTTACATGCTACAAATAAGCATATTTGTCAGTCTTCTTCGAGGGGTAATGTCTTTTTTCTGCTGCCTTATATTCTTGGGTGAATTTATTATAGGAAATTCCTCTGCTTCCTTACGAACCCTTGACCTTCTGTTGGCAGGTTTTGCGTAATGGAGTTCTCTACTTCCTTCGAGATCCAGCTGATCCCAACTATAATCCGTTCCGTGATCTTATTGATGATCCTGTTCACAAACATGCTCGCAGGGTTTTGTTATCTGTTGCAGTGTATGGGAGTTTAATCGTGATGTTGGTGTTTTTACCCGTCAAACTTGCTATGAGGATGGCACCTTCGATTTTTCCACTCGATATATCGTAAGATGGCACTTGATGTTTTAGTGGCAGAAATCCTCAGAACTACAGTTTCTATGTTTATAAACTAATGTGAACCTTTTGTTTTTTCTTTTTGTTCTTCCTCAGGGTATCTGATCCATTTACTGAAATTCCGGCTGACATGCTTCTGTTTCAAATATGCATTCCATTTGCCATTGAGCATTTTAAATTGCGGACATCAATCAAATCCCTTCTTCGCTATTGGTTTACGGTAGTTGGGTGGGCACTTGGTTTAACAGATTTCTTACTGCCCAGACCTGAAGCTAATGGTGGACAGGAAACGGGAAATGCAGAGCCAGGAAGGCAGGACAGACTACAGATAGTGCAATTAGGTGGGCAGGACCAGCCCCTGCTGCAACTTCCAGGTGCTGATGATTCAAATGGATCCATGCTTGCATCTGGGGATGCAAATGTTGTAGAAGACTATGATGGTGACGAACAATCTGATTCAGAGTAAGTGGAAGGATGTTTTTCAATTGTTAAATAAGTTGATTTTGGTCCATGTTGTTGCATTGACTATTTACAATAAAATTTGCTCTACTATTTTAATTGAGTTGAATTTATTGGAAGCTCCTTTTCAATTCATGACCTAGAGTCATGCTGCCATGGACTTCTCATTTTCAATGATGAACTGTAGATTTCTTTTTTCCCCTGATTCTAAGCTCTTCTGACTATCTATTTTATTTCTTTAATCTTTTCAGAAGGTATAGCTTTGTCCTTCGCATTGTCCTCTTGCTTGTGGTGGCTTGGATGACTCTACTTCTCTTCAACTCTGCCTTGATAGTTGTACCAGTTTCACTTGGAAGGGCGATTTTTAATACCATTCCTGTTCTCCCAATAACTCATGGCATTAAGTGCAATGGTAAATTTAGCCAAGTTATTTATGATTGCTTTGCTTCGTACTTTCCTATGGGATTGTAATTTTTTCAATTTGTTTTGTTAGATCTATATGCTTTTATCATTGGAAGCTACGTAATTTGGACTGCTATAGCTGGAGCCAGATATTCCACTGAGCATATTAGGACTAAGCGAGTTGCGGTTCTGCTTGGCCAGATCTGGAAGTGGTGTGGCATTGTTATCAAGAGTTTTGCACTTTTATCTATTTGGGTATGGATCAGCTGAGTTTCTTTTATTCATAAAATCAGATTTGCGAGTCTCAATTTTAATTTGCTTTGACCCCATCAAACTGCTGGCTTTAAATGCTTTGACCCTGACAAACTACTGTGTTCCAGATATTTGTCATTCCAGTATTGATAGGGTTACTCTTTGAGCTTCTGGTGATTGTACCAATGCGAGTGCCTGTGGATGAGAGCCCAGTTTTCCTCTTGTACCAGGACTGGGCACTGGGCCTCATTTTTCTCAAGATCTGGACTAGATTGGTGAGTTTTTCTAATTTTTGTGAACTTCTACTAGTTAGTCTTCCTCTCTTTCCTGTTAAATGTTTTTAGCGACAGTTTTGGACTTTTAAATGCTTCCATGATTATAACTTTTTAAAACATGATTCTAAAAATTTTGAGCGGTGTGTAATGGGCTGCTGATGTTATAAGGTAGACTAGAAAAAAAAAAAAAAAGGGAGGGGAAGGTAATTTTTCTCTGAAATATCCATTATTCGTATTTTATTTGTCTTTTTAACTTTTAGAAGATCCTCATTGAAAGCCTGGACTGGTTGAATATTTTATCTGGGTTTGTAATTACTGGGCAGGTTATGTTGGATCATATGATGCCGCTGGTAGACGAAAGTTGGCGAATAAAATTTGAAAGAGTGAGAGAAGATGGTTTCTCCAGGCTTCAAGGTCTTTGGGTGCTACGTGAGATTGTGTTCCCAATTGTTATGAAGTTGTTGACTGCCCTATGTGTCCCATATGTTCTCGCCAGGGGCGTGTTTCCGGTGCTTGGTTACCCTTTAGTTGTTAATTCTGCAGTCTATCGGTTTGCCTGGCTAGGATGCATGTCCTTGAGCTTGTTGTGCTTCTGTGCGAAGAGATTCCATGTATGGTTTACCAACCTTCATAACTCCATCCGTGATGACCGTTATCTTATTGGCCGTCGGCTTCATAACTTCGGGGAAGATACTGAAGTAAGGCAAAGTGATGCTGAAACTTCATCCGAAATGGATAGCTCAGATTTGCAGGGTACTGCTTTCATTCAACATGACCAAGTCGATACTGGGCTGCGGCTTAGACGTGCTATCCAACATGATCTCTAATTTTTAGGGTAGGCGTATAGGAGGTTTCGGTCTTAGC
The DNA here is from genome assembly GCA_002914805.1 of Parasponia andersonii. Taxonomy (NCBI): domain Eukaryota; kingdom Viridiplantae; phylum Streptophyta; class Magnoliopsida; order Rosales; family Cannabaceae; genus Trema; species Trema andersonii. Next base: position 59,361 of record JXTB01000714.1, on the reverse strand, counting down.
AAGGCTGTTTTGAATCGTTGGATGTGTATACAACATGGATATGGCCCCGGCTTTATACCCCCTTACGAGAGGGTGTAAATAGGGGTATCTGAATACTATTCTAACTTTTGAGTTAATCGCTTGTGCATTGTCAAAATAGTAATTTGCAGCTAATCAAAATTAAAAGTTACCGCAGAATTTGCATGCTTTCCTGTCTCACCACATTTCTTCGTGGCATTCATTCTTGAAGAGAAACCTTCCAATTAGGGATGCAATATTTTCACGGCGGGTTGGCCGGGAGGGCATGGGGGGAGTTACTTGGGGAGGGTATGAGTTTCTCTGCCGCCGGTTTACTTACATTTTTTTAACAAGTAACTTATATATACAATATATATATATATAATTAGAAAAAGAATAAATGAAAAATAAACTTAATGATGTTTATTTGGATTTTAGAAAGTTGTTTGAAGTTGGTCATGGATTTAGTCTTTGCTTATGGATGTTAACGTCATGTAAAAGTACAGTTCCAGCTCCTCCCCAAAATTCTCTGTTTCATTTACATCCTTCGTTTTAATTGCTAAATCTTGGTACTTGTCCTAATATTGCAACTAACAAATCTTGTTTTCATTAAGTTAGTTCCTATCGATTTTCAATGTAAAATTAACGTAAAATGGAAAATCGAACTTTCGCAATTCGAGTTCTAGAGCTTCATTATTTCTCGAAGGGAAGACAAAAATCGTGACTCACGTTATTTGTCTTATGTAGATTTTCGCTCGAAAATTTCAGAACATGTGAGGGTCATTTTAATGGTTGAACTTCACTCAACTTGAAATAAAGAAAAATAATAGATAAATAAAGAAAGGGTAGTCAAAAGTTTCGTAATCGAAGGTGAACCCGACTAAAGTTTCTATCATCGGGTTGGTAACAATTCCAACCCAAGAATTTTTCGGATTGGTCGGAGGTTAGGGAGTTCTATGCTCAGCCCCGGTCAATCAGAATTCAGAGCCATGTTTAATTGTTCAGCATTTAATTACACGATATTCAAAAGACGAATCATTAATCTTCATGGTAGGCTGGTAACGGTTTGCCAAAAGTTTATGTAACGTCAAGCAGTTTTTACTACCGAAAATGTTAACTGAAGCAGGAAGAGAGCGACGACTGACACGGTAAGCTTTTTTTTACTACCAATGCAATTTAAAATTATGTAGAATCTCACGTTAATCAGTCCTTCACAGAAGCGATTCAGCAACGAGGGCTTTTCCGGGTTTAAGTCAGCCGGGCCACTTCCGGCAGAGACTTAGATTTTCACAACGAGTACCATTGTGAATCCCGAACATCTAAGCACCACCACTCAAAACAAGTATGCAATAGATGGTGCATGGAAATCAAAAGCATAAAGTCAGCAATCTCAATGAGAAATGAAAAATCTCTCAGCAGAACAAACCAAAACCAGCGTCTATACTAACATAGCCGCTTTTAAAACTAGTACGAACCCCCAACTGCAGCATCTCTATCCAGATTTTCGGAAGTACACTCTGTCCGAAAGTAAAATCTCAGGAAGCAAGGTTGTCGTTGAGAGACAATGAGGTCAGTTGATCAGCTGCGTTGCCAGTCTGCTGCTGTGCAACATTTCTCAAGACCTCCATGGCCTCTGCAACTTTTGCTTTCAAAGCTTCCGGGGACTCGAGCAGATGCAGAACCTCAGTTTGATCCATCTCCAGAAGCATCCCTGTAACCTTAGCAGCATTATCAGGTTCCAGCTGTTCCACAAGTGGGTAAAGATTCTCACCCAGCATCTACAGGTTTCAACCAAAAAAAATTAGTTAGAAACTTAACAAACTACAGTACTGTACTGTTGAGAATCCAACATTACATACTATGATGCTGTCTCTCAATTTTCCTTTTTCGTTCCGCTCTTGTGGAGAGGCCAAACAGAGAGGAGGGAAAGTCCGCTCTTGTGGAGAGGCCAAACAGAGAGGAGGGAAAGTCGAAATGCAAAGAGGAGAAATATCAAATAAGTTTATGGATCGCTTACAGTTCTTTGTTGCTCTGGTGGAGCATTTGCAAGGGCAGTAGCCAGTGCACCAATTGGAACTGGCTGAGACAGTGCTGTATCACGCAGCGGCATACCACCCAAGTCAAATGGAACAGAAAACATTCCTCCAGCAACACCAGGCATTGGAACATCAGGCAGGCCACGCCCTGGGGGGTAACGATAAACTCGACCTCTTGGAAGCATCTGTCATTAAAGGCACCTTCAAGATTACACATCGGAGACATTTACACTACATGGAAATGGAAAGCAAGACCATGCCACCAACCTGCTGTTGCATTAATGGAACTGGTTGCTGGTTTTGCTGAACAGCTCCACCACGTCTGCCACCAGGACGCTGCCCTTGCTGTCCTTGCTGAACCATTGGCACAAAGAAATTTGGCATTGGAGCCCCACCGGGCCTCATACCAGGAACAAGCTGCTGCTGATACCCGAATCCGGGCTATTCAAAGAACAAAAACCAAGATAAAGAATAAGCAGTACCGAATGAAATTGTATACGTTTACCTACGAAGAATACCAGCCAAACTAATAGCAGCCACAATAATTAAAAATTATCTGTCCTAATAAAGTGAAACAATCAAGTGAAAATGTCACCTGGGAAGGAATAATAGCAGGTGGGCCTTGACCATAGAATATTTGTTGTCCAAGGCCTGGACCGCCAGGAGGGTACAATGGCATACGAGGAGCAACTGAAGGTGCAATTGCAACTGGTCGCATCTGAGAAAACTGAGCCTGTACAAGCAGCCACCAGATTTCCACACAACCAGTGTTTCAAACAATCAATATCAAATGTCAAAAGAAAGGAACATTGCCAACAAAGTATAAAAAACATGAAAGTGCAGCAAAATAATGCAATTAAGGAAATTTTCACAGCATCGTCTAAAAATTGTGTTTCGATTCTTATTTCTACACAAACTACTAATTGGATACAACATCATGTTATTTATTAACTGTAGTATCAAGCAAGACTGAGGTTAAGTTCCTCTAAGTGGTGCAGAAGACTCAAGCATGCTCTTAGGAGGGGATAACATAGAAATTACCTGCAACCTTGCTCTCCTATCCTCTTTTCGTTGTGCAAGTGCAACATATAGAGGTTTGCTAACAACCATTTTTCCATTCATCTCCACAAGCTAGCAAGAACAAGGTACAATTAATTGGACTATACTTCTATTATCTAGGTAGAACGGAAGCATTGATATGATGGTGCATATCCACTTTCGAGCACAGAATTAAGTTAGAATTATCAACTTACCGCTCGAGATGCCTCTTCAGGTGTAGAGAATGCAACAAAACCTGAACCCCTGCTTATTCCATTAGGGTCTCGCATAACCTGCCACATATCAAGAAGAAAAATTATTATGAAGCCTACTTGATAGATCAGTGGATGAAGGCCATAAACAGATGCCACCAACCTTGCATGAGGTAATTGTGCCATATTGGGAGAATAGCTCTTTAAGTTTCTCATCACTGATGGAATCATCTAAATTTTTAATATACAAGTTTGCACCTTGATATTTGTCAGCTGCCTCTTTCATACTCTGTTCAAATTTGAGTTTCAATTCAACTTCCCTTTCAGATTTCTTCTGGGCTTTACCAACAAACCATTCCTTGTCGTCAAATTTCTTCCCATTCAAAGACTCAACAGCTCTCGCAGCATCATCTACATTCTCAAAGTTGACAAACCCGAAGCACCTCGATTTCCCATCTGCATCCCTCATCACCACCACACTAGTAAGTTCTCCAAACTCACCGAATATTCTACTCAAGTCTTCCTCATTTGTTGATTCAGAGAGATTCTTCACAAAAACATTGTTGAACTTTGACTTATCGGTGGCACTCTCTCTTTCTTGCTTGCGAAGGAAGGGACCCACAAAAACTTGCTTATCATTTAAAAGCATTCCATTCAACTTCTCTATAGCTTTTAGGGCAGATTCCTCATTGTCAAACTGGACAAAGCCATAGCCTTTTGACTGGCCAGATGAGTCTGTAGCTACCTTACAAGAAAAGATGTTCCCAAATGCTGAAAATGTATCAAGAAGTGCTTTGTGATCAATGCCCTTGTCCAAATTCTGAGAGTGAAAAAAGAAAAGTTAGTCACAGCAAGAGAATAAAGATAATGAAGCAAACAAGACTTTATACAGATGAAAGTTGCAGGATGCAGCAAAAGACATGACTAAAGGAAGAAATACCTTAATGAATATATTTCCAGCCCCACTTTTGCGAATACTAGGATCACGGTGCGAGTACATAATCCTAATTGGCCTTCCATTCAGAGGAGTGAAGTTCAGCAAATCCAAAGCCCTTGCAGCTGTCATCAATTTAACTAAATTTACTAGAAAGAAGGAGAAACAACAGAAAAAAAGTGGGGGAAAGATATGATAGATATCTTCTCCATAACAGGTGTCTATTCCATATTTCCATTCCCCCTGTATCTAGATATTCACTACAAAGAATTTGCTGCAAATTGCGTTAACCTTTTTGGAAAATTCATACCAACAATCATTATATGAGCGGAAAATCGACGCTAACTCATCTAATTCAGAAGCTGTCTTTCAACGAATGATAACTTGCTTAGAGCTTAGGCTAACCAATGCCAAACAGGGAATAGGGATGGCTATGTTTCAAGTCTTACTCTCACTATGCTTTTTCTGCAACCAAAAGCTAAAAGGGGGGAAAAAAGTTCATTGGATGAATGATTATTAAACTTAATTTTACTTGATAGCAAGCCAATTACAGCTAGCCCACCTCCCCACCTCTTTTCCTTAAATAATTGTTTATGTTCGAGAAAAGGGTAATAATTTTACCAAAGGAGAATACAACGTTAAGAAGAAAGTTTTACGTTATCCACAGCACCAAGACAGTTCAACATGCATTTTCCTTTCTGGAATCTGCCGATCTGTCTAATTCTAAAAACCACGAGAGAAGAAAATATACAACGCTTAAGTATCCAGAAGTCCAAATCCTTAACATCTCTACAGCCAAGAATGACGATAAGTTTCAAGACGTAGTTTCTTCTAAATTCAAACACCAGCCAGAATAGAGCACAGCCTTAAAGTGCATGTCTGACAAGAAAAGAAAATGCAAATCTACATTACTCAAGATTGACGTCCTAACCGAGAATCCAAAGCCGTGACATTTAGTAATTTTAAATGAAAATATAGGTCAATAGAAAGTTTACAAAATTCAGGATAAATCCAGTACTTGAATTTTAACATATCGGTCCTCAAAACAATTTAAGTTTCATACTAAAGAAATCCCTCATTAGGTTGGTCCATTTAAAGAAAACATCTACCGGTGTTTAAGAAAAACCTAGTTGGTTTAGAAACTTAGTTAATAAACCATTAATCTAGATAAAATGAGTTTAAGAAAATTGTGTCCAAATGTCCAAAAATAGTTTACAAAATTAGTCATAATTCCAAGTACTTAAAATTTGGAAAATTAAGTTCTTGATTATACAGTACATCTTCAAATAATAGTAAATCACTCTCGTACATCCACTTAGCAAATACTTGGTTTGGCTAAACAATTAGATAAGGAATAGGGATAGAACAAGAGAAGCAAAGGAAAATCTGAATGTCACAAGCTCTATCGAGTTCCACCCAAAAAACCAAACTACAAACTTAGAAATCTTCAATAAGCATTCTGCCCATAAGCTCCATCACCACACAAATCATTCCCTTATCCATCCCACCAAGACCAGCGAATAAGCTAGGGCGTTCGTTCGAAAACACAAATACGTGAACTAACCAATTCTTCATCATAGGATGCAACTGATACTCGCGTATTTTTTCCCCATTTTTGTAGTTGTACCCAAAAAGAATAATAAAGAATACGAAAAAAAAACCTTAAAAAGAATTCCCCTTTCTCCAATCAGTGGGTCTATAGTTATTCATTTAGTACAATAAAAATTCAAGTCCTATCACAAATCTACAATGGCGTCTAAATCGTTTACACAACAACAAAACCTTCATGGTAAAGGAACCTTCATACTAAAATACTACATAAGAAATAACAATTTGTTCACTATAACGGAAATTTTTTGGAAATATGAAATACAAAACCTTTTATACCCAGGAAAAAAAAAAAATAATGAATTTGAGGACTAACCGTCTTGGGGGTTGCTATAATTGACATATCCATAACCAAGCGATCTCCGGGTGCTCAAGTCCCTGCAAACCCTAACTGAAACCACCTGACCCATCTGGTTAAACAGGTCATAGAGCTGCGCATCCGTGATATTCTGGTCGAGATCTCCCACATAGAGTGACGTCGTCACGAAATTCTGGTTGGCCCCGCCATTGGCCGCACCTGGGTTAGCTCCGGGAACCGCATTCTGAGGCTGAAGCTGAAGCTGAACCTGGGCCATCTCAACTCAAAAACAAGCCACACACAACAATAACAACTCAAGCTTCTCTCTTCTTTTTTCAAAACTTTTTTCAACTTTTTTTTGTTTTTTTTTCCTTCTTCCCTCTCCTCTTATTATTCAGAATCAAACCCTAGGAAGAACTCAAAAGACGAAAACGTAGATGATGATGATAACCTAGATATAGAAGAACGCACACCAACTGTTCGATAAAAAGACTGACCGAGATAATGAAAAAGATTTTCTTTTTCCTTTTTCTTTTTAATTTTTTTTTTTAAATTTTCTGGGTCAGTGGATAGTGGAGGAGAGGGAAGGGTGTAGAGGGATAAATGGTCGGAAAAGCCGACGGAGGGAGGCGGTGCCGCCGGTATTGGCGGCGGCGCGTGAGGCTAGAGATAATCTGATAAGGAATTGAAAGAAATGAAGTTGAAGTGGGCAGCTGAAGCTGGACTAAAAAGGTGGATTGTAAGCTGTGAGAGAGAGTTAATTTGAGGGTAAACCCTAGGATGCTCTGACGGCGATACCTTGACCGTCGGATCTGATGACTGTGGGCCAGCTCTGACCACGCAATCAAAAATCCACGTGCGTGATTGTTTGTTTGTCCGGAAATCTTGTTAGCCCAACCGGGTCTAAGATAGGAGTACCGAGTACGACACAGTTTACCGACTAAGTTCGACTCATTCAAATGTTACCGCACTTTTTTTTTGGACGAATGTTACCACACCAATGTTTGTCTCATTTTACCGTTTATATAATTCAAAAGTTTTATAAATGCTTTAAGGAAAAAAAAAAAAATTATAAATGCCTCTCAAATTGCCCCATTTCTTATTTATTTAGTTTCTTCTTTGTTTGAATGGACCATTTTTCATTTTTTTTTTGGGATAAAATTAATTATTTGGGCATATTTATACTTAAGTAACGAGGTGATACAATAAAGTACAAAATACGTATTTGGGCTTTTAGCAAAAGATTAATTACGTATAAATATCTTGAATTTTAATTTTTTAGTAAAAAAAAATCATGATTTTTGAATGTTTATAAAATAATAATCTTATTTTTAAATTTTTACAAAATAATATCATAAATTTTAGAATTTTACAAATTAATTACCTCATTTTTGAATTCTATAAATTAATATGTTGATATTTACGATTTCTATAAATTAATACTTCCAGCCTTTGTTTTCTTTATATTTGTACTATGAACAAATTAAAAGATGTGAACATCTCTCATTAATATATTAAAAATTTCTAGAGTTAAAATTTTTTATTTATATTTTTATATTAAATATTACCAAATCTACGTATGTAATTAAAATTAGAGTTAATATTATTAAAAACAAATATTTTTAACTTTTGAAACTAGATAAAAAAAATTAAAAATAAAACTAAGTTTTGTGTATTTGAAAGTTATTATTATTGGATTTCTAAGAGATTATAGATAATTTTTTGGTCTAGATGATTGTCTTTCAACTATTTGTGTGGATGCTAAAAGATAATTTTAAAGAATAAAGATGTTTCTGTAATAATTTTAAAGTTAAATTTTGACTGTACATATGAATCCTGTAAGATTTGATAAAAAAAGCACAAATAAAAAGTTTTATTTGATATTAATGAAAAGATATGGATATTGTTTTTATAAAAAGGCTTAAAGTAGTAGTTTTTTTTAAATGATATTATCCCAAAAAATAATAATAGTAAAAGACAATAAAATAAAAACTATTACTTTTAGTGTTTTTTACAAAACAAAGTTCACACTTTTTGCCTAATATCAAATAAATATTCTATTTGTATTTTTCTATCAAATCTCATCAGATCCACACGTATAATTAAAATTATTGAAGACGAATAATTTTGAAATCAGCTAATTGAATTCAGAAAAATAATTTTTGAGTGTTTGAATGCTATTACAGTTGAATTTCTAAGAGGTTATAGATCATTCACTAGTTTAAATTATTATTTTTTAGCTATTTCTATGGATACTAACGGAGAATTTTAAAGAATAAAAATGTTTTTATAACAATTTAAACTCCAATTTTGATCGAATATGTGCAATCACTGAGATTTGATAGAAAAATACATATATTATATTTTATTTGATATTAATGGAAAGATGTAGGTTTTTTTTGCTAAAAGGCTAAAAATAATCTTTTTTTTAATAATAATAATGTGAGATAACAACAGTATTGTTACGTAATGTACTAATATATGAGGTGCAACCGTCAACTATAAATATTCAATATTAGATAATTCTCAAATAAAAGTAGGTAGTTCTGACTTGGGACATAAGTATGCGCCAAATTTATACTCATGGTATTAATTCTTAAGGGTGAATATAAAATTTACTAACTCGTACTGCCTACTAGTTCGCCCCCATAAAATTGCGAGTTTGGTTGTTATGAGTTATACATTTTTCAAACTACCAAAATACAAAACTGCCAAATCTGCCAAACTCGCCCAACAAAACTGTCAAACTAACTAATAAAACTGCCATGATCTCCTAATTATAATATACATTTTTATATAGTATAGTGTATGAAAATTGAAATTTAATTTAACCATTATATAATTATTTGTCGACATTCTATTAAGAGTTTTTAACATAAATCTTTATTTATTTGAAGTTGTAGCATTTAACATTAACTATATATCTATCACACTCTCACCTAAGTATATTTCCATTAATATTATATATGTTTTCTTGTCCAATTTTAGATAAATAGATTTTACTAAACACAAATATTCTCAACTTTAATAGTTTATATGACATAATATTTTAAGAAGTTTAATAAGTTTATATGACATAATACGTTAAGAACTTATTAAGAGATAATTAAGGTGTTTTCAAAATTTTTTAATAAAGATTTTTTACATTCATAATATACAGAATTATGTATTTTAGTTAACCAACCCGTCCAATAAACTGTCAAAATTGTCCAAAATATGTGGACTAAAAACCACCCAACCCACAACTTAGTTGGGTAGTTATAGGTTAAATATTTTCAAAACCACGTAGAAAAAAAAAAAAAAAAACCTTTCAATTTGCCTGTTAGCTGCCTAATTCACCCATTGCGCACTCCTACTAATTCTTGGGCTTTAATTCCCATCTTTTAAATGTCGTCTAATTAACTAGAGAATTTTTGTGCATTTGGTTGCGGCTGTTAATATGTAATAGACATGAAACTAATTATTACAATGATTATGCCCAAAATAATAGGTCTATTAACATCCTCTATCCGTTTCATCACCTTCATTTTAATTTTTTTATTGCCAAAATGGCCTTTAATAAAATTACTTTTAAATACATATTTTTTTAAAAAGTATTCCTTCACACACCTTTCTAAATAATTAAAATTAAAAATAAAATCAAAATCTCTTTTAAAAAGAAACAGCTTTTACAATGGGTAAAATAAAATTCTAGGAAAATATTTAGGATAATACTAAGATCTCAATATCGCAGCGGTAAGCGGAGCTGAGGCTAGCTGTGCTGAGGGATAGATTAGCAGACGCGGAGAAGCTGAAGACAAGGTTCCAGAGGTAGGTGGATGTCCTTTCTGCAGAGAGCTACAGGTCTGGCTTGGAGAACAGGGAATTCGAAGGCTACGCAGAGCTAGTAATGCCAGACCAGTTTGATGAGCAAAAAGGCAACGAGAGGGACCATTATTCTGTCAGGTACTATATGTAACAGTTAGGGGACGAGATTAATATCATATACCCTGTTGATGTGTTAAAGATGCTCGATGAAGATAAATATAGACCCTCTACATCTGCTTCTATCGCCAAGGAGATTGTCCCCGCTCCGGGTCCGCCAGAATAAGCTACGGAAGTCTCTGGGGATCAGCCTGGTGAAGGCGCCTTGACGGGCGGAAGGTCAAGCGCGGTCGTCTTGTCTAGTGACGATTCTGATTCCGCTGCAGCTGGTCCAAGCGTCGAAGCTGGCGTCGCTTCCCTCCCTGGAGGTAACTAGGAACTCTCACTCTTTTGTACATTTGTTAAGTGCTGACCACTCCGTGTAGAGCTGACCCATGTTGCAAGCAACTGTTTAAATAATAAAACGGTGTATTCTTCTCACGCTTATTCTGTGTTATCTATTATATTCATTATTATATTATTTTTGTTGCTTGCATTCGTGGTCAGGGTCAGGCATCGTATACGATGCCATTCCTTTGTCGACGGTCTGCCCGACTTCCGGGCCTGGCCCAATCGTATATGATTCAGAGTTACTAACGAATTCCTCTTATACTATGACCGATGAGGTCAGCTCTAAAGATCAGGATGTGAGTTCCGGCTCGCCCGACTTTGAGGATGTATAACTTTCGTTATGACTCATCTTAGCAGAATATGATCCGCGCATATGGCTGGATTTCTCCGACCCTAAATGGGAACGCGCCAGGAACCAACTCCAAGGATTGATCGACAACTGTTTGGACCCGTCACTTCAGAGGAGAAGGCCTGGACTTGGCTCTTTTCGGGAGCGAACAGGGCATTACCACTCCGACGTGTCCTTGCGAGTCTCCCCGAGACCTGCTCTTTACAAATAGAGACACTGGGTCTGCGTCTGTGTCGACCACGCATCTTGTAATCTAAGCAATAATAAATAAAATTTGGTTATAATTTCTGCTTTTGCGCTTAGTCTTGCCCGGACCTACTTCCAATGGGTAGGTCTTGGTCCCGTTCACTTCCTGCCCATACGTAGCAAAGGCGCTCTCTGGTGAGGGTATACTTCCAACGGGTAGACCTTGGTCCCGTTTGCCTTTGGCTTGTGCGTAGCTGAGGTGCCCCTTAGGGAGGGTCTGCTTCCAATGGGTAGACCTTGACCCCTTTTTCCTTTGGCTCATGCTTAGCTTAAGTGCTCTCTGGGGGGGTCTCATCGCTCAAATCTCCCCCACCCCGCAGGTATGTCCTCTCAGGTCGTCGACAAGCGACGTGATCCCCGTGGCGTAATTCTTGGCAATGTCTATTGGCAAATGTTTTATTACGCAGATCAATCCCCTCAGCGTGTTTTCTCGGGCCATCGGCAATTATTTTATTGCGTGAGGTGATTCCTATAGTGCGATCCTTACCGAGGTCTGCTAGCAAGTAGTTGACTGCACAGCCCGATCCTCTTCGTGCATTTTCCCGGACCATCGGCAAGCACTCTATTGCATGATGTGTTTCCTATAGTACGATCTTCGTCGAGGTATGCTGGTAAGCATTTTACTACGCAGCTCAATCCTCGTCGTACGTCTTCTCGGGTCGTCGGCAAGCAACGTGATCCCTGCAGTACAATTGTTTTCGAGATCTGCTGGCAAGTTTTTGGTTGCGCAGCTCTTTCCTCTTCGTATGTTTTCTCGGGTCTTCGACGAGCGACGTGATCTCTGCGGTACGATTTTTATGAGGTCTGCTGGCAAGTTTTTGGTTGCGCAACTCTTTCCTCTTCGTACGTTTTCTCGGGTCATCGGCAAGCGACGTGATCCCCGCAGTACGATTGTTTTCGAGGTCTGCTGGCAAGTTTTTGGTTGTGCAGCTCTTTCCTCTTCATACATTTTCTCGGATCGTCGGCAAGCGACGTGATCCCCGCAATACGATTTTTATAAGGTCTGCTGGCAAGTTTTTGGTTGTGCAACTCTTTCCTCTTCGTACATTTTCTCGGGTCGTCGACAAGCGACGTGACCCCCGCAGTATGATTTTTATGAGGTCTGCTGGCAAGTTTTTGGTTGCGCAGCACTTTTACTCTTCGTACGTTTTCTCGGGTCATTAGCAAGTGACGTGATCCCTGCAATACGTTCATTTTCGAGGTGTGCTGGCAAGTTTTTGGTTGCGCAGCTCTTTCCTCTTCGTATGTTTTCTCGGGTCGTCAGCAAGTGACGTGATCCCCGCAGTACAATTTTTATGAGGTCTGCTGGCAAGTTTTTGGTTACGCAGCTCTTTTCCTCTTCGTATGTTTTCTTAGGTCGTCGGCAAGCGACGTGATCCCCGCAGTACGATCGTTTTCGATGTCTGCTGGCAAGTTTTTGGTTGCGCAACTCTTTCCTCTTTGTACATTTTCTCGGGTCGTCGGCAAGCGACGTGACCCCCGTAGTATGATTTTTATGAGGTCTACTAGTAAGCATTTTACTGCACAGCTCTTTCCTCTTCGTATGTTTTCTTGGGCCATCGGCAATCATTTTATTGCACGATATGATTTCCATAGTACGATCTTTTGCGCGAATGGCCCGCGGGATCTGGCACTGTGGGCAGACCCTTTTAATAGCAATCCAAAGCATAAATCCGTGGAGTGGGAACCCTCACCTATTTTGGAATTAAGCTGTTTAATAATACATGCATTCACATGTGTCTTACAACATTTACACGCATCTCACACGTAATACTTCTTCAGGTGTTGAGCGTTCCACGTGTTTGGCAGGCTCTTCCCAATCTTGAGTTCTTTCAGGACGTACGCACCATTGTCGAGCGCCTTGATCACCTCATAGGGCCCGATCCAGTTAGAGTCCAGCTTCGAGGAGTTTCCTGTCCTGACTCTGAAGACCCAGTCTCCAGCGTTAAATCGACAAGTGCTAACCTTCTTCGCATAATAGGAATTGGCCTGCTGGTGATACGAGGCCAAGTGGACCAGGGCCATGTCCCTTGCTTCTTCTAGGAGGTCTGTGTTATGGCTTAGCTGCTGCTTGTTCAGTGAGGCATCTTACCACTTCAGAGCGAAGGGTCGGGAGGCCAATCTCGGTCGGGATCCCAGCCTCTGACCTATAGATCATGGCGAAAAGCGTTCTTTCCCATGACCTCCGCTCTGTGATTCGATGGGCCCACACGACGGCTGGTAGCTCTTCTAACCACTCTTCTTTGGCCTCCTACAAGTTTTTTGTTATATTGCTGAATATGGCCTTGTTCGTTGATTCTGCTTGGCCATTCCCCTGAGGGTAATTTACAGATGAGAAGCTGAGACTTATATTATACAACTCACACAGCTCCTTTAGCTTCATGTTCTGAAACTGCATGCCATAATCAGTGTGTATCTCTTTCGGGATCCCGTACCAGTAGATTATGTTTTTCCAAATGAAGTTAATCATGTCTGCCTTGTTGACGGTTACGTAGGCTTCAGCTTCTACCCATTTGCTGAAATAATCAGTGGCTAGCAGGACATACCTTTTTCCTCTTGGACTTCTGGGGAGTTCTCCGATGATGTCCAGACCCCATTTAGCAAAAGGCCAAGGAGTTATGTTCGAACGGAGTTCCTCCGCGGGTTAGCGCTTCACAGGGGCGAACCTCTGGCACTTGTCACATTTCTTGACAAACTGGGCCATCTCGGTCATCATGTATGGCCAAAAGTACCTAGCAGTCAAGGCCTTGTGGGCGAGACTGTGCCCGCTAGAGTGGTTGCCACACGCTCCTTCATGGATTTCCTCTATCAGTTTCTGCGCCTCGATGGGGTCTACGCACCTCAGCATTGGTCCCATCGTTGATATTCTATACAGTCAGTCTGCCACCATAGAATACCGGGTAGCCTTTAGTCTGATTGACCTCATTTTTTGGTGGTCTGCGGGTAGGTTCTCTGACACCAGATATTGGGTGATGGGTCTCATCCAGCCCTCATCCTCAGAGTCAGCTGCAAATACGTGGTGCGCGGGGGTCTCCAAGGGGATTTTTGTGTTTTCACCCTCTGGCAGAATCTCCATATGGTCGATCGCTCCCCCGATCAACGCGCTTTCAGCTAATTCATTGGCCTTTTGGTTCATCTCCTTGGGTATTTGTCCGATATCGAACTTGCTGAAACAGGCTTTTGCCCCCATTACCCGGGAGAAATACCTATATAATCTTGGCTCTTTTACTTCGAAGTCTCCCCTGACCTGACCCACGATCAGCTGCGAGTCAGTTTTTACCACAATATTCTCTACTCCAAAGTGCAGAGCCAATTCAAGGATTTGCAGTAGTGCCTCATACTCTGCCTCATTGTTCGTCGCTTGGAAATTAAGCCTCAAAGCTTTCTCTACCCTGAGTCCTGCTGGGGTCTGCAAGATTATCCTGATACCTGACCCCGAGGCATTCGTGGATCTGTCAGTGTAGAGGGTCCAGGCTGAAGGGATGTGAGGTGGGGATGTCTGAAGCGGGTCGTGCGGCTCGCCGAAGCACTGGATTTCCACTAAGAAGTCTGCCATGACTTGCCCTTTCTTTGCTATTCGAGGCTGATATTCAATGTCATATATCCCCAGCTCGATGGCCCACTTGGTTAGTCGTCCCGACAGGTTCAGCTTGGCTAAGATTTGCCAGATAGGAAAATCCGTATACACCGTTACCGGGTGCGCCTCGAAGTATTGCCTGAATCTCTTCTTAGCGTTGACCAAAGCTAGGACCAGTCTATCCGCCATACTATATCGCGTTTCGGCGTCCAAGAGCATGCGGCTCGTGTAAAACACAAGCTTCTGCTTGCCATCTTCCTCGACAAATAGCACGGCACTGATCGCTACTTCGGACACTACAAAATATGCATACAAGCGCTGCCCTACTGCTAGGGAAGCTAGGATAGGCGGATGACTTAAGTACATCTTGAGCTCTGTTAGTGCCCTGTCCTGCTCCTCCCCCCAAACGACCGTGGGGCTTTTCTTTATGCACTGGAAGAAGGGCTTACATCGGTCGGACATCTTGGAGACAAAACGGCTGAGGGCGACTATCTTCACGGTTAGGCGCTGGACCTCCCGAACGATCGAGGGTCTTTTCTTATCTGCGATATAGGACAACTGGATCGGGTTGGCCTCGATGCCCCTTCTACTCACGATGTGTCCCAGGAACTGGCCGGAAGACACCCCAAACGTGCACTTCTTGGGGTTCAGATGCATCCGGTATCACCTCAGGATTTGAAAACATTCATCCAGCTGTCCTAGATGGTCCAAAGCTTCTTTGCTCTTTACGACCATGTCGTCAATGTAGACTTCCATCGTCTTCCTGAGCAGCCCAGCGAATATTTTTTTATGAGCCTCTGGTAGATCGCCCCTGCGTTCTTCAAGCCGAAAGGCATGCGCCTATAACAGTACAGACCTAGCTCCGTGATGAACACCGTGTGGATCTGAATCTGGTTGTATCCAAAGTAGGCGTCCAAGAAGCTCATCCTGTCAAAGCCAGCCGTAGCATCGACCATTTGGTCGATCCTTGGCAGGGGGAAACTGTCCTTCAGGCAGGCCTTGTTTAGGTTAGTGAAGTCTATGCAAGTGCGGTCGTCGCCGTTTTTCCTCTTCACCACCATAGGGTTGGAGACCCAGCACGGGTATATGCATTCCATGATCAGGCCGTTCTCCAGTAGCGTCTCTACCTCCTTATTGATTGCCATGTTTTTCTCTGGCGTGAACCTTCGGGGCCTCTATCTGACCGGAGGAAAATTGGGGTCTACATTCAATTGGTGGCAGGCATGTTCAGGGTCTATCCCGGGCATGTCGTCGTGGGACCACGTGAAGACATCTTCATTCTGCCTAAGGAATCCCAATAATTCGCTCTTTTCTTCCTCGGGCAGCAGGGCCCCGATTAGGACTACCTTCCCTAGCTTTGCCTCATTCGAAGGGATCGCCACCAGCTCCTCAATCGTGGATTCTGGCCCGTCGGACTCCTCTTTGATTCGCTTTATGTACGCTGGCAGGCGATCCTTTGATTGCTATCTGTCCCCCATTGAGGCACTCGCGTTCGCTTCGAGCCCACTCAGGGTGATTGAAAAACATTTCTTCATAGAAGCCTGGTCCCCTTTAACATCTGTCATGTAAGTGCCGTCGTTTGATAAACATCTCAAGACCTAATGGAGGGTAGATGCGACCCCATGCATGGCGTGGATCCCACCCTCTCCCCATGATGACGTTGAAGGAAGACTGGTAGTCGATGACGACGAAATCCACGTCCAAGAATCTTTCTGCGGCACAGACCTTCAGAGTCACGATGCCTAAGGAGCTGACCCTAGTACCGTTGAAGGCGAATAGCGGCTGACAGGTCGGCCTGAGCGCGTTTTGATCTAGGCCCATGCTCTCGAACGTGCTAAGGAATAGGACATCGACGTTGCTTCTGCCGTCGATTAGGACCCTCTCGACCAACGCGGAGTTGATCTGCAGCTTAATCACTAATGGGTCATTATGAGGCAGGTGTACCATGGTCAGGTATTGCTGGGTGAAGGCGATGGGGGTGGCTGAGGTGTAGCTTTCTTCTGTCGTCATATGGTTCACAGAATGGCCCATCCCCCTCAAGCACTTCACCCTTTCCTCGGTCATCTTTCAGTACTTTTCCTTTTCCTCCTGACCCTGGGTCAGCTCCGGTCTGCCTATGATCGTTGGAACTATCCTCAGGATTTATTCTCTCGACCCGGAGGCTTGGGCCTGCTTTCCCTTCTCGAGTCTGGCGGCGTCCTCCTTCGACTGGTTCCCACTCGTCTTTACATACTACTTCAACTTTCCAGCTTGGATTGCTATCATAACCTGTGCGTAAAGGCTGCGGTAGTTGACAGTATCATGCCCGTGATCTTTGTGAAATTGGCAGTACCTGCTCCTGTTTTTCATATGCTCAGGAACACCGGACTTGGGCGGGTCTTTGAAAATACCCTTGTCCCTGTTCCAGAGATAGATCACGTCGATCGGTATGTTGAGCTCATATTTTGGCAGAGGATCCTTAAACGTCTTCCTCTTCTTACCGCTCTCTTGACCGCCTCGAGCTGGGGCTTCCTGCTTCAGAGAGGGCCCCTGGGCCGACGCAGGCCTCTTCATTCCTTGCAGGACCGGGGTTTGCGCCAGCGCCGTTGTTATCGCGGCGGAGGCCTTGGGGGCTTTCTGGTGGCTTTTCAGCACCCTAAATACCCCTCTGACTTTACCTGGACATCTTCCATGTCGTATGGCAAATTCAAAAATAGATGGTCCGATAGCATCGACCCTGGCTGTAGGCCCCTGACGAACGAGCTCGTGGCTTGCACTGAGTCGGTGTTGTGCACCGAGGACATTATCTCCAGGAAATGCGACAAGTATTCTCTTGGAGTCTCGCGCATATTGCTCCAACCGGTTGAGATCTCGCATGGTTTTCTGCTACCTCCAGGCGCCCGCGTACTGCTTTAAGAATAGTTTGCAAAAGTCTTCAAACCCGTTTATGGACTTCTCCGAGAATTGTTTGAACCATAGCAGTGCCGGCCCCGCCAGGGTGATGGAGAAGACTTTGCAAGTCACAGCCTCGTCCCTAGTCTCCAAGGCCATCTTTTGTTGAAAGTGGTATATGTGATTGAGGGGGTCAGTCTTTCCCTCGAATGGCCTGAAGGTTGGGGTTGTGAAGTCATTTCGCTTGGGTTCCAACTGGATCCAATCGGCGAAGGCCGTCCAATTAATTCCTTGCACGGTCTGTTCTACTAGATCATCGAAGGTCTGGCTGTGATGGGCTCCGAATCTCTTACTTAGCTCTGCCATCATCTCTTGTTTCCAGTTGGGAAGTGCACCTACTGGGCTTTCCTGGTGCCCTCTGTCCAACACTGCTCCGGCCTGGAAAGGGCTTGTCTAGCTCTGCGCTCCCCCCTGCATCCACGATCTAGATAGGGCGGGGACTTCTATCGGTAGTTAGCCCCTGGATTCTCTTTGGACCTCTTCATCAAAGTCCTCCCTTCGCCCACTCCTGGCTTCGCTTGCCAATAGCTCTTCGAAGGGGGCGCTATCTCTGCGCACCTTTGCGACTTCATTTTTTAAACCCATGACGGTCTCGTGGGCCATCTCTACCTTCCGGTTTGTTTTCGCTAGGGCGGCAAGCATTTGGTCTAGCTTTCTCTCCAGACCTGGTCGTGCTTCTCGGGAGCTCCCTTTGGCGTCAGGACGTGTGCTCCTGATTTTTATTCTTGAGGGTGTCATTCGACATTGTATGGCTTTTTATTCGGGGAGAGTACGATCGTGAGGCTCCTGTTTCTTCTCTCGCGCTCAACTGCTTCCCACAGACAGCGCCAAACTGTTGGTGCTGTTCTTATCAGCTGTCCACGTGTCTCTGAACTGCTGACATCGTATCCACCAACTGTCTATGTCCTTGCTATTCCGGAATGCCTTTAGCTTCGGGCTGAGACAAAGAGGCGGGGGTGGCCACCTGCAAAGACTCTCTGATGCTTAAGTCAGTGATTTATCCCTGAGACTGAACAGCAAGGATTTAGTTTTTTTTTTTTATAAACATTTTTTTGTATATTGTATATATCCTTCTTTTGGGAGGAAACAAGCCTTATATATATAATCCTGGAAATGGGAGCTTTCTGGCTCTCAATTCCATGATCGAGTACCTTTTTCTATCATGATTTACTCTAGAGATCACATGTCGTGATTACCGTGACCTCCCTTGTATCGTCGTGGCCTGTTTTCTACCGTCCCCTACGACTCCAGCCTGTTAGGGGTGAGTTTTTGACAAGCCGCCGTTCTGTCAAGACGACTTGCCCAATGCGCGCACCTACTTAGGATCGTATTAAATGCTCTGTTTGGGTTTGGAGCGGTAAGCTGCTTCCCACGGTATTCTGGCGGAAGACCCTTGAGGCTCCCGATCCCCAGCTGTCGAGGTAAGAATCGGACTGGGCCGAATCCATGTATGGTCTGGGATGGGTTCGGTCCTGGCCTCGGATAGCCCATGGGCCTATGCAGTACCACATGCGACTCACGTGACCTTTAATCGGTCACTCTGGACACGTGTTGGACGGTGTGCCCTGCTTGTGACCTATTCTGCCACTTAATCGTCCACATAGTGTATGATTTAGGAACGAGTCCCACACCAATAATTTGCAAACGAGGGAACCTACCCGATGTAGCTTCTGATTCTTAATCAAAATGTTGGTTTTAAAATGATTTTCGTAACGGAAGATTGACTCAGGAATATTCAAAAAATTTTCTCAAAACAATTGACTATATGAATACATAGTAAATAGGAATATATAAAGAGAATAGATCTAATACCTCTTGTAACCTATCAACGAATCCTAGTTTTTCTGTCTTCTAAACTACGATCTTCCAAGCTAAGCCTCAAGCATAACTTGATGAACGTATGGGCGTTGCATACAATTTCTTAAAAACTCATACTTTACGTATTTGCAATATTCTCAGCACATGAGATTGCAAGAGTTTGTTCTACAAAGAATAGGTAGACTCTTTTCTTTCTCTCTCCAAGTTATGGAGGTTCTGTAGAAAATAATACGTATTCTCATTTGTATTTTATGCTAGGGTTTTCTTTATATATATATTTAAAGATTTATTTATTAAACTATTTAATAAATTAATTAATATATATTTATGAAAACTAAAAAATGTAAGTTTCATTTTTTTAAAGGTAAAGTTTATACATATATATATATATGTTTAAATTAATTAATATATATATATATCTAAATAAAAATAAACTTTAGTTAATTTTCTAAATTTTTTATCTAATTATCTTATAATTAGGTATTTTTAAATTCAAACTTTAAACAAATTAGGAAACTTATCTTTCTATAAATTTAAATTCATTAATTCAAAATTATTTAATTAATTAATTAATAACAATTATTAATTACATATAGATAAACTATTTATCTAAACAAAGTGTGCAATAACAGAAATAATGTAACATCAAGTACAATATTTGTAAGAAGTAGAATTAGGGACCTATAGACCTATATTCAAGCACCAATAATTCATTATTTTACTTAGAAAACAACGAACGATCTATCGATTTAATCATTATATATAGTTCAATCCTTCATAGATAATTCATAATTGCAGATAGGTTATATTCCGTTTATATCTCCAATTATATCTTTATCTATGTATACCATTGATTCTCTAATGAACAATTAATTTATAAATTTATTATAAATTAAGTACTCAAACTGTTCAAGTCTTGAATCAATATACAAGAGAATCATCTTTTTAGCTTCTTGATAGAAGGAATAAATTCCATATCTATAAGTTACATTCCTAGTTACTCAGCTCATCATGCTCTTAAGATATAAGTATTTCGATCTGTTTAAAAAACAAACTTTTAACAAGTATGTTAAAGAACATAAGGTTATAAATAGAAGTCTATAACTGCTCAGGATTAAGATTGATCTACATATGATCATCTAGTATTATTATTTGAACTCTCAATAGTTAACGGAATTTATGTGAGATTCAAATCATGTCCGGTCCATTCTTGTATAATCAAATTATATAATGTACATTCATTATGTTGTTAATATATCAATAATACGGATAAGACTATTACATTCTTAATGTAATAGATCGTACTAATAATATTTAATTAAAAATCTCATATTTTAATTAATTATTACAGACTATATTTAGTTCATTATCCATAAATTTAATCCTAATATATATAATATTTATATACTAAATTTTTGGTCACATAAATAATAAATATGGATTTTATGATATTTAAACACATACCAATTATACATAAATTCAAATAAAAAAATATCATTTTATTAATTAAGTAAATATCAAAATATACATATTTTTGAGACATAAATCCTAACAAAAAATACTGCCAATCAATATCTCAAAAGCTAAAGAAAGGACCAAATAGCCGGCAAGGAAGAAAAAGAGGGGTGGGTAGAGGAAAAGAAATGAGAGGGAAAGTGGTTGGGAAAAGAAAAGACAAAAACTAGACTATAGAACTACTTAGGAATGAAATGCTGTATATTAAGTTGTTATTAAACTTTAGATTTAAATAAAGATGACAATTTCAGAAATAGTGGGAAAAGAATGGACAAAGGAGTAACAAACTAACAATAGAACCACCAATTAGAGAATTAAATCTGCCTATCAAATTTTTATTTTTATTTTTTTATGCGAAGATAGCCAAATATAAATCACATTCTTCTCAAAAGACTGCAAATTATGCTAGCATGATATGCATATGGCGACATATATAAAAGTCTCTGTTAAATGGAGTCGTGTATGACACACTGTCCCAAAGAGGGTTAAGATTGGTCACGCAAAAGAACAAATTAAGAAGTCGATATTCATGGCATGGACGTCTCTAATAATATATAACTCAATATTTAAGGCATGGACGTTTCTAATACATAACTCAATATTGCAGGCATGAAAGTCTCAAAGACATTTTTTTTTACGCACTAACTATTATTCGGACGTGTGTATATATATTTTACTTTGTTTCATTCCACTATAAATTAGCAGTTAACACTTTCGGTTTCAGACTAAGAAAATATGCCTTAATTATTGGAACTTCGGGAAACTTTTGTCAAAATGATATTGGTTAGAAAAGTAAGAGCAAAAAATTGCAACCAGCCATTTGTTGGAATGTGGAAGCCAACTCTTCTTAGTAAATTGATTTTTGGTTGGTGTATATTGACCTTTTATCCAAAACTACTTCTTCGAGTCTAGCTAATTAAAGTTTTTTTCTTTTCAAGGGAACTAATTAGTCCCAAAAAATTTATTGATGACAATCTGCTTTTACAAAGGGAGAAAATAAAAAGGGATCTTTTATCCATCCCTAGATAATAAATCATCCTTGACGAAGAAAGCAAAATAAATTAAAGATAAGACCATTTTATTACGAGAACGAGAAGAATGAATAAAGTGACAAATGAAACAATTCCACATTGATTAATATAACAAGGGTATTTTTATTTGTTGACGAAGGTTTTGTCAATAATAAATTTAGAAAAAATTACGAGACGTGGCTTGTGTGAAAAAGGTTATTAATCAAAGCAAATAAAGAGGCAAA
This sequence comes from Parasponia andersonii, assembly GCA_002914805.1. Lineage (NCBI taxonomy): Eukaryota > Viridiplantae > Streptophyta > Magnoliopsida > Rosales > Cannabaceae > Trema > Trema andersonii. The sequence goes on along the minus strand of JXTB01000714.1, from coordinate 37,293 downwards.
TATTTTATAGTGGTTCAGCCCCGAAAAAGATGAGCTTACGTCCATTATTTTTCACTATTTTCTAGAGAATTACAAGAACTCAAAATTGCAATGTGTTGTCTGGAAAGAAGAAGAAAACACTCTCAAGAATTCCTCACCTTCTCAAATCAGAAAAAGTCCTCTGTTCGGAAAAAATCCCCTCCTCACCAAAACATTGAACTCCCTTTATATAGATGAAGGTAGCTCAATGTTCCCAATTGTGAGAATGGGTAACTGTACAATTAGGTAATACAATTTGAATAACGATATAATTGGGTAATCACTTAAATTGGGAAACTGGTTGAACTTGAAAGAGAAACTTTTATTTCCCTTTCCTTGTATGCTACCCGTTTGATGAAGCAGAGACTAGTCTTCTTTTCTTTCGGATCGCACATAACCTATTCAGAGGAGGTCGCATGTAACTTCTGCGGTAGAGATCGCACATAACCTATTCGGAGGAGGTCGCACGTAACTTATGCGGTGGAGGTCACACATAACCTATTTGGAGGAGGTCGTACTTAATCTTATTCATGCGACCTGACATAGGATTTTAGACCGCACAAAAATTGCCCCCCAGCTCCATTAGTTCCTTTAGGACAAAATAGAGCTTCCATTTAATGTAAGTGAGTGCAAACTTAAAAAATGTGACGTAACGACCGAGACTTGAGATCCTTGAAGAGTTGAAGAGTCGCCAGATCTCAAATCTCACCTTTCTCGAGATCACGCGCACCTTTTTCTGACAGATGAAAATACGTACCGCCTTTTCTAAGAAAAATAGCAAAACTCGAGGAGACTCAAGGATATCGATGATGCCAACTACTGTCTCTAAACTGAACCGTTTCAAATTTTGAAAGATAATGATTTTATTTCGAAAAAAATTAAATCCCGCGTGAACTTCGGCCTTTAGATCTGAAAATTAAATACCTTGATCTATGGCTTTGATTTAGCGATGCTCGAGGAATAAATATCGGAAATCAATCCACTTCTACTTCTTCATTATAGACTCTTGTTTTCTATCTTTCTAAAATCCCGAAATATTTCAGAGGAAACCCTATAGCGCCGTTTCGTTTTTCAGCTCGCACAATTCCAGTATCTTCTCCGACGGAATTCAGACCATATCTCAATCCATCCGCTTTTGAAGAAAGGTTAGTTCATTCCTTCTCTCCTATTATTCTTCATCTGTTCTCGGAAAAACTTACAGTTTCAATTTCTAGGAATAGAAACACATCCCATATTTGGACGAATTGGAATGGGAATTTCTCAGATCCCCCTTTACCGGTTCATAGAATAGACTCTTACTAGATAATGGTCAAAGATAAACTCGTGAAAAGAGTTTCTAGGGTCTGATACCCTATTTATTTATTTTTTGACGAACTGCTCGAGCAATTTTTATGAACCTGTAGATTAATTAGAAAAAATTTGATGAGCTTGCTTGTTAATGCAATCCTAGGGTGAACCCCCAGAATTTACTAGCACATAGTGAAAATCCTTGATGCTTGCATAGGACTAAATCTATCCGTATTTCTTTTCAGATGTCTAGTAGTGAGGATTTTAGGGAAGGAAATGCATTTTCTGGAGAATCTAACTCCAGTGTTAGCTCCATAAACCTCGAAGACTATCTTGAGCCAGAACCCGAGGTAGAGAGAACAGGGGTCAGGCAAAATAGTCCTCGCATAGGCGACCTCCCTCAGGACCAGTGGCCTCGACATATCAGGGATGCCCCTGCCTTCTCATCGGGCTATCAATACGTAGAGGGGAACTGATCATGTACCAATATAAGGATGAGCTACACATCGAACATGCTCAGCAAAATCGTATGCAGCTATAAGATCGCCATCCCTCTTTGCCTACCCATAGAATTCAATTGACCACACACACCACCACACGGAATTGCTTCTTTTTCTGAAGCAGTTTTTAAGTGCGGTGTCCACCTCCCACTTTATCTGTACATAAAATCAATTATCGACTACTATAGGGTTGTCTCTTTCCAACTGACTCCTAATACATATAGATACATGGTAGGTTTGTACATACTCTACCACAAATTAGGTTTAGGCTCCCCTTCTCTTGAAGAGTTCGCTTGGTTTTACCAAGTGAAATCAAACCTGTCAGATCTTGGCTTCTTTTATGCAAGCAAATGGTCGAACTAAGCAATAAAAACAATCTACGGGGTTCGCAACAACATGGGAAAATGGAAAAATCCATTTTTCCACTTTGACTATACGGATAACGGCTTCTTTCAAAATCCCGGTAGGTAGTTTTTCAATTTATTACCTTTTTTTATTTTGTTATTTTTATCCTGATCACACTCGCATGTCATCACAGACAACAGGGAGCGGCCCGGACTTTCCAGGGAACAGCTCGCAAGGGTGTACAAAATCAACAACCTTCCAATCGAGGAGTTTGATTGAAAGGTACTTGGAACTTCCAGGAATCTGGTTGCTTACGGTCTGCTTCCAAAGGGAGCCGCATTTCCCGACCCCCCCGTTCGTTCGTCAAGACCTTCGAACTCGAAGAAAAAGAAGCCAAGGAAACAGACGGATATAGGTGCCTCGTCTTCCAGATTTAGGAAACGAAAAGTACTTGCCACCCCTCCAGCTTCGGAACCATCCTCTCCAGAAATAATGTCAACACCAGCTCCTCAACCAGCTCCTCCACAAGAAGAATACATTTTCTAATCATTGTATTATATCGCCTTGCTCACGAAAATTTATACAGAGATGGTTATCGGTAGCGGTATGCGAGCACCACCCTCCACTCTCGGGTCCATGGCAAAATCCAAGACACTCGAGAGCACTCCGTCATCAAAAAGGAAAGAGAAGGTCAACAACTCCAAAAAATGAAAAGTTGCCTTTGAGGATATCCCGACAAGCTCGCCTCCTCCATAGTCTCAGACAACGAGCCATTCTGAATGACCCAAAAAGGCTGCCACCTCTTCGGAACCGATCCTGGCAGATAAGGATGAGGAGCTCTTTACGCTCCTCAATCAACTACCAGAGAAGGCTGGTATTAGCACAGTCTTCATTGATCGCTTCACTTCCGAGGAGGGCTGGGAGTGGATGAAGCGACGATTTGCCAAGGTCACTTTTGATTCTGCGATGAGGATGCTGGCTAATGTAAGTACCTTTTTATTCTCTCCTCAAAATGTATTATTTCTTGGTATTAATGATTATATTTTCAGACCGCGGCTGCTGCTGTCTTGATGCATGACCCAGTCCTCGAATGCTTGGAGAAGGCCAAAAAAGTTGAAGAGATAACCCAAGCATTCGAGAACTCGGAGAAAGCTCGGGAGGAGGAGAAAAAAGCCTTTGACTTGGAGAGGCAACAGCTGCTTGAAGGCCTAGCCAAGGAGAAGCTCGAGAAGGAGAAGCTCGAGGAGAAAGTCAAAGGCTCGAGAAAACCATCTCCGAGCATCCGGATCGCTTGAGGGAGGTGACAACAGAGGCAGTTCACAAAGCTATCGAAGAGTTCAAGGCGACTGAAGTCAAAGAGCTCGAGGATAAAGCTAGTGACATCGCCTTGTCGACCATCATTTTTAACATCTTCTGCGAGCATCCGGACTTTGACTTCTCCATCCTTGGCGAGGACGTGGTCGAGCTTGTCCAGAGTTTGAGGGAGGATACTGCCAAAACTGGGGATAGCGGTGCGAGCACTTCCGCATAGTAAAACTTGTATATTTTTTTTATTTTTAGAATAATGCGGGCTTGGTCCCCCTTTCTCTCTGCTTATGTACGTGTGCCAAAATTCTTTTAATGAATATTATTTTTTCCCTGTCAGATATTCCTGCAAAATAATGAAAACACAACATTGTAATTTTAACTAAGTAGTCAATCACTAGGTGACTGATCGATATGCTTTTTGCGATTTGAATCAACTAACTTAAAATGAGTTTTAAGTGTTAGGATAGGTTAGGTCGCTTAAAAAAACAGCAAGTACGAGTGATGCAAACTCAATACTATTTTTCAAAAGTTCCTTGGCAAAATATGATATAGCAATATTTCACATCGAACAATAAACATTTTGCTTAGTTACTTTGTTATTTGAGGAGGGAAATTGCATAATACGACATGCTAAGACATGAAGCGAGGAGAAAATCCTAGGATTTTAAGGAATTTTAGATATTTCGGCGATCTAAAATTCTGACCCCTCTAAATGGACGTTTTGTATAGTCCCTTAGGAAACAAGTAGGAGATAATATTCTGATCCTACTGCCCCCCGAGTTTTATGGTGTCTGAAAACTGCCATAAAACTATAAGAGATGAATCAAATGAAGTCGAAGTAATAGCAGAAGAAATATTATTGACGAACGATGTCGAATGATGAAATAACGAAGATACAGTATGCCGTTGAAGATACATGGAAGATAAACATGAAGATTCATTGATAATAACGACGAAGTTGTTCTGCATTCTGTAAGACCCTCGTAAACTCAGATAGGACCCGTGTGCAAGCTGGCGCGGGCCGACTCACAAACCATGCCTCAGGAGAAAGGCATGGCAAGACTTATTGGCTGTAAGTAAATGCATGGCGGGCATGCAAGGCAAGTGTGTTGGGCGGGCACACTATGTAGGCGGAACACTAAGGCACACATGGGAGTGACTCACATGTGTGTGTCCCACAGAGAGTTTCATAAGGGTGGCGTGCGCACAAGCAGAACATGGGCACAGCCAAGACTGGGCGTGTGCGCACGGTCAACACGCACAGACATGTGTGAGAGACATCCGGACGCTGGGGCAGGCGTTCGGACAGACGGCCGAGAAAAGTGGAGACATGGCCAAGTGAGCGTGACCATGATTGGAGAGTCATGGAATGCCTTAGCACCAGCCTCGACAAGTGGCCGAGAAAGGCGGGGAATGTGGTCCACAGAATGTGGCCACGACTGACCAAGGTGGGTGGCTGGGCGCCCACGACCGAGTTCCATGGGAACCGGGCGAGTGGCCGAGTGTTGCGGATGTGGTGCACATACACACGGAAAACGGGTGCACCACCGAGACACGACTGGGTGTGGCACGCAGAATGCGCGTGTCACTTGGCCACACTGCGCACAGTGCAGGCAGACGTGCTGAACGTGGCCAATTCCATTTCCTTCGGCCACTTCTCATATTGTCCCGCACAACCTCGAGCTAGATGGCGTCTCTTAGTGATTTAAACATGTTCCAGTCCTTAGAATGTGGGAATAGTGGTCCTAGTGGCTGGCGGTATCAGCCACACCTATGTTGCTTATAAATACCCAAGTGTGGGAATGGTTGAGGAAAAAAACATAAAGTAAGAGGCTTGTGTGTTCCCTTCTGAGTGAGTTGTAATTCCTTTTTGTGATTAATAAAAAGGTTAGGAGTGATTCCTATATGTGGTGCGTGCCTTGCTTATAATTGTCCCAAGAGTCGCTTATTCCGAGTTTGTGAGATAAATACTTGAGTGCGGCTGACTAAGTGGGCGACTTAGTGCCATCACAAGGTGAAAAATTTAGTTTTAATTTTAGACCCTGTGACAAGTTGGTATCAGAGCTGAGATGGAGGATCTTGGCGAACGTGTTGGTATTCTCGAGATGCTGATTGGTGCGCCAGCACCTGATGCAACGACCCTGGTAGAACAAGCTGACATGCATGCAGCCAGTATTGCTGAACTCCAGCGTACTGTCCGTGACAACCAGAAAGATATGGTGGACCAGTATAACGATATGCTCAAGGAAATTCTGGCCTTAGCAGATCGTATAGAAGCACGTTTGGCTTCTATGGAAGTTGATGTTAGCTTGCTGAAGAGAGTCTCGGCTGGACCCTCTAGTAGCAATGAGAAAGGTGGCGGTTCTAAGCTGAAAGTTCCCGAGCCAAAGCAATTTGGTGGAAGCAGAAATGCAAAGGAATTAGAGAATTTCCTTTGGGACATGGAGCAGTACTTCAAGGCTGCCCATGTGGCGGATGAGGAGCAAGTCATCATTACTAGCATGTACCTTACCGATGATGCAAAGTTGTGGTGGCAAACTCGCATGGATGATGATGCGAGTGCTGGTAGGCCGAGAATCAACACATGAGAGACTCTAAAGAAGGAATTGAAGGATCAGTTCCTTCCCATAAACACGGCATGGGTGGCAAGAGAAGCACTCAAGAAATTGAGGCATACGGGATCCGTTCGGGAGTATGTTAAGGAATTCAATTCCTTAATGTTGGATATAAAAAACATGTCCGAGGAAGACAAGCTCTTCAATTTTCTGTCCGATTTCCAGCCTTGGGCACAGGCTAAACTAAGGAGATAGAATGTATCAAATCTACCTACGGTGATAGCGGCAGCGCATAGTCTGATTGACTATAAGTTTGGACCATCCTCTTCTAACACTAAGAAGAGGAAGTGTAAGGACGAAGGCAGAAAAGGGAAAAGTGGCAAAGAGGGAAAGAAGCATAAAAAGAAGAAAAAGGAAGGAGAAACTTCGAGAGCTAAGGGACAAGAGGGGTCCCAAGGCAAGAGGAGCTCGGGTTGCTTCCTTCGCGATGGTCCCCATCGTCTTCAAAATTGTCCACGAAGGGAGAAGCTCTCTGCCCTTATTACCTTAGACGGTTCTGATGGGGAAGAACCAGCCCCAAGGGTAAATCCCTTACAATTGTTGAATGCCATTACTTCGGAGAAGTCAAATAAATACAAGGGCCTCATGTATGTAAACGTGTTGCTAAACGGAAGCACGGTACGTGCCATGTTAGACACGGAGGCAACCAACAATTTTATGTCGCAGCGCTTGGTGGAAGATTTGGGCTTGACGGTGTCAAAGAGCTCGAGTAAGATCAAGGCGGTGAATTCGGGTGCACAGCCAATATAAGGTACCACAAATTCTTCTCTCAAAGTCGGGAATTGGGAAAGGGAATGTGCGTTCATGGCTGTTCCACTTGATGACTTCAATCTTATTTTGGGCATCGAGTTCTTTGTCCAAGCAAAGGCTATGGCAGTACCCTATTTGGGTGGACTGTTCATTACCGATGAGAGGTGTCCGTGCTTGGTGCCTGTGGAATTTTGGGGAAGAGTAGCTGAGAAACCGATGTTTCAGTCGGCCTCTCAACTAAAAACCGGATTAAAGAGGGGAGAAGTCACGATGGTTGCTGCCCTGGTAGAAATCAAGGCAGATAAAGTGGTTGATGTCCCTGACAAAGTCGCTGCAGTACTTGAGGAGTTCAGCGACATAATGCTAGCCGAGTTACCCAAAAAGTTGCCACCAAGAGGAAATATAGATCACAAGATCGAGCTCGAACCTGGAGCAAGACCTCCTGCTCGTGCCCCTTATCGAATGGCACCAATGGAGTTGGCGGAGCTGTGAAAGTAGCTAGATGAGTTGCTGGAGGCGGGATATCTACAACCCTCGAAGGCACCCTACGGTGCGCCAGTGCTTTTCCAAAAGAAGCAAGACGGGTCCCTTCGGATGTGTGTAGACTATAGAGCACTGAATAAGGTAACTATTAAAAATAAGTACACTGTTCCAAATGTGGAGGATTTTTTCGATCGGTTATCAAGGGCAATGTACTTCACTAAACTGGACCTGCGGTTGGGATACTGGCAGGTGCGCGTTGCCGATGGGGATGAGGCAAAAACGGCATACGTCACGAGGTGAAGGCTTATTTGGAAACCCTCCCGACGAGGACGTCGGCTTCATCCAGTGGGGGTGGGTTTGTAAGACCCTCGTAAACTCGGATAGGACCCGTGTGCAAGTTGGCACGGGCCGACTCACAAACCATGCCTCAGGGGAAAGGCATGGCAAGACATATTGGCTACAAGTAAATGCATGGCGGGCATGCAAGGCAAGTGTGTTGGGCGGGAACACTATGTAAGCGGAACACTAAGGCACACATGAGAGTGACTCACATGTGTGTATCCCACAGAGAGTTTCATAAGGGCGGCATGCACAGCATGGTGCACGCGGCGTAAGCAGAACATGGGCACAGCCGAGACTGGGCATGTGCGCACGGTCAACACGCACAGACATGCGTGAGAGACATCCGGACGCTGGGGCAGGTGTTCGGACAGACGGCCAAGAAAAGTGGAGACATGGCCAAGTGAGCGTGACTATGACTGGAGAGTCATGGAATGCCTTGGCACCAGCCTCGACAAGTGGCCGAGAAAGGCAGGGAATGTGACCGAGAAAGGCGGGGAACGTGGTCCACAGAATGTGTCCACGACTGACCAAGGTGGGCGACTGGGCGCCCACGACCGAGTTCCATGGGAACCGGGCGAGTGGCCGAGTGTTACGGACGTGGTGCACATGTGCGCGGAAAACGGGCACACCACTGAGACACGACTGGGCGTGGCACACAGAATGCGCGCGCCACTCGGCCACACTGCGCACAGCGCAGGCAGACATGCTGAATGTGGCCAGTTCCATTTCCTTTGGCCACTTCTCATATTGCCCCGCACAACCTCGAGCCAGATGGTGTCTCTTAGTGATTTAAACATGTTCCAGTCCTTAGAACGTCAGAATAGTGGTCCTAGTAGCTGGGGGTGTCAGCCACACCTATGTTGCCAATAAATACCCAAGTGTGGGAATGGTTGAGGAAAAAAACATAAAGTAAAAGGCTTGTGTGTTCCCTTCCGAGTGAGTTGTAATTCCTTTTTGTGATTAATAAAAAGGTTAGGAGTGATTCCTGTATATGGTGCGTGCCTTGCTTATAATTATCCCAAGAGTCGCTTATTCCGAGTTTGTGAGATAAACACTTGAGTGCGGCTGACTAAGTGGGCGACTTAGTGCCATCACAAGGCGAAAAATTTAGTTTTAATTTTAGACCCTGTGACACCAAGCATGTTCGATCTTTTGTCCACCGATGCGAGCTAGGTTGTATGTTCCAGGTCGAATGACATCATCAATGATATAAGGCCCTTCCCAAGAAGGTCCAAATACACCAGCACCATACTCTTTATTATTAGGTAGAACTCTTCGAAGGACAAGATCACCAACTTCAAAATGTCTACTTTTGACTTTGGAGTTATAATGTCGAGCAGTACGTTGTTGATATGATGCAATTCGAAGTTGAGATTGTTCATGCCTTTCTTCTAAAAAATCGAGTTCAATTCTTAGTAATACATCATTCTGACTTTGCTCATAAACAGATCGTCGTAGAGAGCTCGCACCAATTTCAACTGGGATCATTGCTTCATATCCATAAGCTAAAGAGAATGGGCTCTGTCCAGTAGTGGTTCATTGAGTGGTGCCATAAGCCCATAAAACTTCTGGAATGGCCAAGCTCCTTTATACTCCTCCAACTTCGTCTTTATATTTTGTTTAATTATTTTGTTTATCGCTTCGACCTGCCCATTGGCTTGCGGATGAACAATAGCAGAGAAATTCTTCTTGATGCATAAGTTGTTGCAAAAGTCAAGGAACTCATCACAGTCGAATTGTTTCCCATTATCAGAAATTATAGTATGTGGTATACCATAACGGCAGATTATAGATTTGTAAACAAAATCTATCATCTTCTTTGCAGAAATGGTACTCAAGGCCTCAGCTTCTGCCCATTTTGTGAAATAATCGACTGCGACTACCGCATATTTCAAACCACCCCGTGCTAATGGAATCATCCCGATAATATCAATTCCCCAAACAACAAATGGCCATGGACTAGGCATTGAAGTTAAAGGAACATATGGTTTTCTAGGAATAGTCGTAAACCATTGACATTTATCACACCTCCTAGCAAATTCCATTGTATCCTTCTTCATGGTCGGCCAAAAATACCCTTATCGAAGAATCTTGTTTGCAAGTGCTTGCCCCCCAGAATGATTTCCACATATTCCTTCGTGGATTTCCCTCATAATGTAGCGTGCTTTTTCATCATTGACACATAATAATAATGGCGAGCTAAATCTTTTTCGATAAAGCTTCTCATCATGGATGATATAGCAGGCTGCCTTCATGCGGAGTCGCTTTGATTCATCTTTGCTCTTGGGAAGATCGCCATTTTGTAAATATTGCATTATAGGATCCATCCATGATGGTTTGTCGTCAACTGGCATAACTACTTGAGGCTCAACCTCGATACTTGGCGATACAAGAAATTCAATAGGGACAACCTTCAACAACTCTGCATCTTTCGTTGAAGCGAGCTCAGCAAGGGCATCCGCCTGGGTATTTTCAATGCGAGGAAGAAGCTGAATGTTATAAGCGGTGAATGTTAAGAACAATCGTTGCACCTCCTACAGATAGGCTATCATTCTCACTCCTCTCGCTTGATAATCGCCCTTAACCTGACAAACGACCAGCAGGGAGTCACTGTACACTTCAATTATCTCGACCTTCATTTCCTGTGCAAGCTTTAGCCTAGCTATCAGTGCTTCATATTCAGCCTCATTATTCGACGCTGGGAACTTGAAACGAAGCGCACAATGAATGTTATGCCCTTCAGGACTGATTAAAACTAGGCCCGCACCTGCTCCATTTTCATTCAATGACCCATCAACATAAAGTTTCCACAGCCTTGATGTATCTGAAGCGGGTTTTTCGAGTACTCCTGTGGGAAGTTCGACGTCATATGTGAATTCTGTAATAAAATCTGCGAGGGCCTGACCCTTTATGGCAATGCGAGGTTGAAAATTGATGTCAAATTGACTTAATTCAATAGCCCACTTAAGTAGCCGTCCTGATGTCTCAGGTTTCTATAGAACCTATTTCAACGGGAAATTCGTGAAAACCCTGATGGAGTGAGCATGAAAGTAAGATCGAAGCTTTCTTGATGCGATGACGAGCGCTAGTGCCAATTTTTCCATCTATGGATACCTAGTTTCGGCATCAAGTAATCTTTTCCTCCTCGCGAATTAATGCAGCACTCGTCGCATATTTGGAAACAGCGAGATATAAGCATAATTCTTCTCCTGGGTTTGGTTTCGACAAGAGTAGAGGAGAACCCAAGTGGTTTTTAAACTCTTGGAACGCTTGCTCACATTCTTTCGTCTATTCGAACCTCTTTGATCCCTTCAATACTTCAAAGAATGGTTGGCATTTATCAGTTGATCTGGATATAAACCGACTCAGTGCAGTTACTCTTCCTGCTAGGCTCTGTACATCCTTGGGTTTACGTGGAGACTGCATATCAATCAACGCTTGTATCTTCTGAGGGTTCGCTTCAATACCTCGTTGATTGACCATAAAACCCAGAAACTTTCCAGATCCTACCCCGAATGCACACTTCTGGGGATTCAGCTTCATTTGATATTTCCGGAGAATTTTGAACATCTCATCAAGGTGCTTGATGTGATCTTCGGCTTTCTCCGACTTCACCAACATATCGTCGACATATACATCCATTGTCTTGCCAATTTGTTTTGCAAACATCATATTGATAAGACGCTGGTAGGTCGCTCCTACGTTGACAAGTCCGAAGGGCATCTTTTTGTAGCAGTATAGCCCTCGATCAGTGATGAACGAGGTATGCTCCTCATCTAGCTCGTACATGGGGATTTGATTGTATCCAGAATACGCATCCATAAAACTTAAGAGTTCATGCCCCGATGTCGCATCTACAAGCTGGTCGATTCTCAGAAGAGGGAAGCTATCATTCGGGCATGCTTTGTTGAGATCGGTGAAATCGATACACGTTCTCCACTTCCCATTAGGTTTCTTCACCAAAACCGGGTTTGCAAGCCAGTTAGGGTAAAAAGATTCCCTTATAAATCCAATTTCGAGCAGTTTCTCCACCTCTCTTTTAATGCGACATAGCACTCTGGATTCATAGCTCTTCTTTTCTATTGTACAGGCTTCTTTGTCGGGTCTATATTAAGACGGTGACATATGATCTTCGAATCGATCCCTACCATGTCTAAATATTGCCATGCGAAGACATCCAAGTTAGATTCTAGAAAAGCGACCAATGATGCTCGCACAGACGCTTGAATCTTCGTTCCAATCTGTAAGGTCTTGGAAGACATGTCGAATGATAAGTCCTCCAGATTTTCAATGGGTCTAGTTCTGACCTCTTCATCTATTCCTCGAGGATCAAAGTCTTCGCTGGTCGTGTCGATTGACACTTTAACTGACAGTTCGACTGGCGCTTTGTCTGACGACTCAACTGAAACTTCAACTGACGCTTTGTCTGACGACTCAACTGAAGCTTTGACTGACGCTTTGCTCGATGCTTCAACTGATGCTTCCTCTGGCAGCTGGACCATCATTGTGCGAGACGTCACATCCTTTGCTGCGAGTTTCAACGAGTTGTTATAACAAGTCCTCGCATCATATTGGTTTCCTTGCACCTCGCCTATCCTGTGTTGGGTCGGGAATTTCATAGTGAGATGGTAGATTGAAGTAACGGCTCGAAGTTCCCTCAGTATCGGTCTTCCCAGCACATCATTGAATGCGGAGGGGCAATCTACCACTAAAAATTGGGTCATTATCGTTGAAGCCCTAGGATAGGTTCTAACGTTGACCATTAATTCAATCATGCCCATAGGCATCAGGCTGTCACCAGTGAAACCATAGAGTGGAATGACGGTAGGCTTCAAGTCGCTCTCATTCAACCCCATCTTCTTAAAGGCGTCGTAGTACAGGATGTCCACAGCACTTCCGTTATCAACCAATACTCGCCACAGCTGTGTGCTTCCACAGTTAATTTTTATGACCAACGCATCATTATGCGGATAATGGACTTCCTTTGTGTCATGTTCCGTGAAGGTATTGTCCATGTCCAGTACTCGTTGAAGCTTGTGTGATCGCTGCTCAAGATGCATGACGTTAGTTAATGGCTATTGTCGAGCTTCACATGCATACCTGTCTTGAGCCCTTTTCGAATCTCCGCCAATATGTGGTCCTCTAAAGATAGTTCGGACTTCGCGTTCAATTTCTGGAGGTCGCTGTTGGTTTTCTTCTCACCTTTCGTCGTTCTGCCTGGTGTACTGCCGCAGTCGCCCCTCTTTAATCAGTCTTTCAAATTCATCCTTCAAGGCATAGCAATTATTGGTATCATGCCCAATATCATTGTGATACCGGCAGAACTTGTTGGGGTCGCGCTTTGCCCTGTCCCGTTTCATTGGTTCTGGTTGATGGTATCGCTCCTTCTAGTTTGTGACCGCATAGATATGATCTATGGGCGCGTTTAACTCAGAGTGATTGTTGAACCGCATGAGAGCTCTTGAAATCTCCTGCTTTTTAGGTCTGGGCTGATTCTCTACCAACTGTTCATTACTCCTTTTGTTTTTCTTATTACCGTTATGGTTGGTCGTGATCGCATCTTTAGTAGCATCTTTCCTTCCTTCTTTCTTTGTCTTTCGAAAATTCTCGTGCGAAGATTCTACCCTCAAATACCAACCAACCCTTTGGTAGAAGTCTTCTAGATTTCTACATTCTCGCTCAAGTAATTCCTCCCAGAGTTTAGTTTTTGGTCGCACCTTTGCCATCATGAGAGTTAAAACTCCCCCTTCAAGTGGGTTGTTGACCTTTGCTAACTCTGAGGTGAATCGATTGAGATGAGATCATAGAGTTTCCTCTGGACCTTGTCGAATTGCAGACAAGCTAACAAGTGGAACAGTGAAATTCTTTGCAGATTAGAACTATCTCAAGAATGCCGTCTGAAGTTGTTGCCAGGACGAGATTGGGTCGGATTTGAGTCCTCGGAACCACTTCTTTACTGCTTCTGAGAGAGTTACAGCAAAATGTCTGCAGCGTGCATGATCATTGACACAATGGAGTTCCATCAATTCGCTGAAGTGATCCATATGGTCCTGTGGATCAGTTTTCCCATCAAAAGTGTTTATGGCGGGAAGTCTGAATCCAGTAGGTAGGGCAGCAGTTCGAACTTCCTCGCTGAATAGCGATTGACGATACCCATCAGCGAGCTCATCATCCCAACCAGCAAGCGCGTCTAATGCGATCCTTAAATTGTGAACATCGATGTTCGGAGGAAGAGCATTATCTCTTGCTGGCGGCAAGGACGGCCTTTGATTGTTATCTCGATGTATGACAGATTGGTCAGGTAGAGTCTTCTGTGATCTGTGAGAGGAATCCAGTAAAATAGTGCGACGAGATCGACTTTGGTCATCATGATGCGATACGGATCATTCATGGCTACGTCGCCGCTCCAAGTATTGTCTTAGATCTGTAAGATCTTGTCTCGACTCTCTGCTGATTCTTTCGAAGACGCTTCTCGATGGTTGTTTTTGTTCGCTGCTGTTTAAGCGATCTTGATTACCAGTGGGTTTGCGAGAAGGTTGTCCACGATCACGGTTAGTACTTGAACTCTCTGTACCAGATTCCGGAGGCAAGTTTGCGACTTTGCCTTTTTCTTTGGAAATGCGATCTTCATGATGCTCTTGTTGGGTTCTTGGCTGGTCACGTTTCCTTGTCTCTAAGATCTTTATTCCTTCCTCAGGTAGTTGAGCAGGATGTTCTCTAGGATGTTCGTGCTGTGATGGGGTCACCATCTGCCCTTTAGCAAGTTGTCGTAGGGAATCATTAATCTAGTTAGTGATCTGCTGAAGGTTCACCAGTGTCTCCTCTATGCGATCCTGTCTCTGAGCAAGGTTTTCTGATGCGGTCATAATAGGCTGATCCTGAGCATGGTCTGCCTGTGTAGCAGCAGTGCTTTAGGGTTGGTTTTGGCTAGTTCCGGTGACTCTGGTAGTGATTCAGGTGTTTGCCATTATTAAAAAAGTAAAAGTTGACAAACTGTTTTGCCGGAATAGCTCTCTTTCTAGCGCCAATTATTAACGGAGGTTTTGTCAACAATTAATTTAGAAAAAATTACGAGATGTGGCTTGTGTGAAAATGGTTATTAATCAAAGCAAATAAAGAGGCAAAGATTTTATAGTAGTTCAGCCCCGAAAAAGATGAGCTTACGTCCACTATTTTTCACTATTTTCTGGAGAATTACAAGAACTCAAAATTACAATGTGTTGTCTGAAAAGAAGAAGAAAACACTCTCAAGAATTCCTTAGCCTCTCAAATCAGAAAAAGTCCTCTATTCGGAAAAAATCCCCTCCTCACCGAAACATTGAACTCCCTTTATATAGATGAAGGTAGCTCAATGTTCCCAATTGTGAGAATGGGTAATTGTATAATTGGATAATATAATTTGAGTAACGATATAATTGGGTAATCACTTAAATTGGGTAACTGGTTGAACTTGAAAGAGAAACTTTTATTTCCCTTTCCTTGTTGGTTACCCGTTTGACGAAGCATAGACTAGTATCCTTTTCTTTCGGATCGCACATAACCTATTCAGAGGAGGTCGCACGTAATTCCTGCGGTGAAGATCGCACATAACCTATTCGGAGGAGGTCGCACATAATTTATGCGGTGGAGGTCGCACATAATCTATTCGGAGGAGGTCGCACTTAATCTTATTCATGCGACCTAACATAGGATTTTAGACTGCATAATATTATTCAACCAATGGATGAATTAAAAGAGATTAATAGAATCATCTCCATGCCATTAACAAAAAAATTTACCCTTCACGGTAATTTCGTCCACTATATTAAGAGTTGATCAAATGCAACATATATTTTACACAATATTTAAGGTGCAACATATCCTTGTACATGTAGATTGAACATTACATTTTTTTTTCTTTTTTTTTTTCGAAGGAAGTAGAGTGAACATTACATGTATTGACGGTTGAGAAGAGTAAATGAAAGCAAGAGAAACATTCAATAATCACTTTAACTGTTTAACATCTATAATACAATGAATGAAATTTATACTCAAAGAGGGACTACTTACCCGCTTTACGAAGGGGTGATTGCTGAACAAATTCGACTCCTACTTGCCCATCTTTCTTTTCGTTTTATATATTTATTTATTCTAAGGGAGAATGGAGTAATCAGAAGAAGCCACCTTTAAGAACGACCCCAACTTTGCACCGTGCTAATCCGCATTCTTAACTAATTTTGAGCATATGACTCGTTTCAATTTCTTGCCATCTTGGGTTCAACTAATTTGTTCCCTTTATTGATCAGTACTAATGTATGCAAGATGGCTACCATAATTGGTACAGTCAACCCTAGATGCTAGAATATTGTTTTTTCCCCCCCTAACTCGATCGAGAAAAAAAATATTATTCCACATTTGGAAGATTTTTTTTAAGGGGAACTCGTCCGAACTTTTTTTTAGAACTTGAAATATCATCAAATACATAAGTGAACTTTGTCTGGGGTTCATCAAACTAGTTGTAATCAACAAGAGAAGCGAATGTATAACTTGAACTTTATTTTACATTCCTGTTAGAGAGATTGTAATGCTTGATAAAAATTGAAAATAGCCAAAAATGTATAATAGGTACAATGAAAGAATACAATCTTTGATGGTATGTATATGAAGAGATACAACTGTTGGTTTACACTAATACAAAGAGATACAACTATTAGTGGTATCTATATAAAAAATTATAATATTTGGTTGGCACCTATTCAATTGAAAAGAATGCGGTGAAAAAATACAACTTTAATAAATACTTATTCATTATGAAATGGTGTAATGAATAAACATGTCTATTGATCAAGGGACATATCTATTAATGAAAAAGCATAAAGTTGGTTATAAATAAAATATGAGAATATTTAAATTTATGAGACTAATCAATTTCGAGAGTGTTTAGGATATTTTTAAAAATTGTTATTTGTTGAATATTATAGATTTTGCTATTAAAAATAAAACCGTTGACAAACTTCATTTGAGTTTAGAAACTACGTTTGTACGGGGACGAATAACACTTTAAAGAAAGTAGATTACAACACTTCAAGTTCACGAACTTTCATTTCGTTTAATATTTGCACAAAAACTTTGATATTTATTTTCCCCCAACACTTCCTTTGTTTTTCTTGTAATTACTTCGATTAAAATGTGACTTTATATAAACTCATGTTGATGTGAACTTGACAATATGCTAGCTATAAAGGGAAAATTTGATAAACGTCACTGTACATTATTTCCTGGATCCTGCTCATAGAAGCGGACGAGGGAATTTGCAATTTTGGCACGTTTCAAGGTTTGAATATTGAACAGTAGTTATTAATATTTGAACACTCATATTAAAAGCAACGGTGACGGCCTAATACGACGTCGCCGACCACGTAATTGTTGTAAAACAATATTACCTTTTCTTCTACGCTGAAATTTCTATTGGTTTGGACGTCACAGCCGACGCAAGCAATTACTAAAGCGACACACACTCTCTCTCTTTCACTCTCAGCCATTAACATTGCCATTTGACATCTCTGGGTTTCGATTATTCAAACTCTCTAGAGAGATATGGAATTGCTCCACAACTCATTAGCTTATGCTAATTTTTCCTTTATTGAAAGTTTTGTGTCTTATTAATTTAGTTGACACAGCAGTAAACAATCATTTAAAAATATTTTACAGTCCTGAAAATTTGAAAGGTAAACACTAAACAGTGTATAAAATAAGATTATATAATACAGATTCATTAAGATAGGGGTTTTGTACCCTACACTATAGCTCTAATTATAATGTATTGTAACATCAATTCAATGTTTATTGCATTTTCCCTTTTTTTTTTTTTTGATAGTAGTTATATCTACTAATATTTTACGATTTTACAGAATGTTCATTTTTATTTATAATTAAGTTAGAGAAGATGATTCGAACTTTTAGATTTCCACATTAAAAGGTGATGTAGATACCATTGGGTGTGAACAAAATATTCGATAACCCGACTAATTTAACTAACCCAACTGAATCCGAACCAAACTTGACGAAGATCTCAAACCGAACTGATATATCAAAAGCGTAACTAGTTGGCCTTTGATTTTTGATATTCCGCTCCAAAATCAATCGAATTTAACCAGAACCCGATTCGAATCAATTCATGACAAAAGCCCTATTTTGAAGTTTGAACACTAAAAAAAGTGTCAAGTTTGGGATTGGGATTTTGTTCAAATTGCGAACTAATTAAGTGGTGTCCCTAATAGTACAACCCTTTCTCTTCTACACAAGTTCGTGAATCAACGACGTTTTTTTTTAAGCATTAATAGTCGATGTATGGAATTACGTGGATTTTTCTAGAAAAAAGATCAAAAAGGAAAAAGTCTTAAATACCAACCAGCAAGTGGCGCGTGGAAATTGCAAAAGTCCAACCCACCAAATAGTATTGTCCTACTACTATACTCTTCTCCCTGAATATGAGAAATACATCTCCTGATTTCCTCCAGTTGCGGAAGCAACCAAAACCCAAAAGGCCTTCTTCTTCTTCTGATTCCGAATCTCTCTCTCTCTTCTTTTCTTTCTATTTATTTATTTATTACGCCCATTCCTAATCTCTCTGATCTTCTTAATTTAATATTTTAGAATCAAGAAATTAATTATATTCTTTACGTAATTATAACAAAAGATATCAGAGCAGAGCAGAGAGAGAGGGACTTGTATATCTAATATCTATCTCTAACTCTAAGATCTCCAAAAAAAAAAAAAAAACAAAAAGCTGCTACTTTATTTTTCATTTCATTCGTCTCTAAGCTACTGCTATAATAGTTATAATTATAATAATAATAATAATAATATTCATAATAATAGTAAATTATGGCATCCAACTCGATCTACTTGTTCGCCAAACACACAAACATCTCCTCCTCGCCTCCGCTTCTTCATCCATTATCTTCGTCCTTTAAAACTAATCTGCCCAAACGACGCCGTTTTCATGCCTCGGATCGCTTCCTCCGCCCTCTCCCTACTCCTCTTGCTTCTTCCTCCGCTTCTCACGCCCTCAACTCTGTTCCGGTATGTCACTGCTTCATTCCATTTTCAGTTAATTAAACAACCTCTTCTTTTTTTTTTTTTTTTTTTTGAAGTTTCCACATTAAATACTTCTAAAATAAGATCTTTTTCTTTTTAGCGATTATTAATTTTTTTCTAAATTATTTTTATTGGTGTTGCTTTTTTTCTAATCTGGGTGTTTCTTTTGTCTTCTTTTTTTTTTTTTTTTTGGAAGTCAATAAATAAGACGTATACAGTCGGTGATTTTATGACACGGAAGGAGAATTTACTTGTAGTCAAACCTACGACAACTGTAGACGAAGGTAACATGGTACTAGTACTACTTACGTTTATAGAATGTTTGACATAGTATATACCCTCTTTTTTTTTAAAAAAAAAATTTATTTTAAAAATAAATGATTTGACCAAGTTTTTTGGTTACAGCTTTGGAGACACTAGTGCAGAAGAGGATAACTGGGTTTCCTGTGATTGATGATGATTGGAAACTGGTAATTTTCTATATTTCCGCTTTGAATTTTCGAGTATAAAATAACCAGACAACTTACATTCAATATGTATTATCTGGAATTTTTTTAATGCTAGTATATGTATGCTCCATAATCCCAATGGTGAACAAACAGAGTAGGTGAAGCGTTTGAAACTTTTTTAGTTCATCACATTCATGTGAATTTGTTATTAATATTACAAAATGGGGACTAGTGTCAATCAAATTTGTACAGCTTAACATTGTTTGATCTGGGCTGGGGTTTTCTGTTATGCCAACAAGCCACTCCTGTTAATTAGATTCAGTAAGGTTTTCTTCATTTCTTTTTTTTTTTTCTTTTTGGTTGAATTGAGTTCAGAGATTATTTTTCTGATGCAGGTTGGTGTTGTTTCGGATTATGACTTGCTAGCACTAGATTCCATATCAGGTAATTTGGAAATTATGAAGCTGTTTGTTGCTATTAATATAGTTCTTGATGTTGTAAGAGATATACACAATCTGTGTTTGACACCGCTTGTTAATTTTTCTACTTCCGAGTCACGTGTTAAACTATCCAAGAACGATTATCCATCTCCCTACTCTATTTACAAGAAAAGCAATTTAATACATGCCCTTTTAGTTTCTGGAAATAGAGTGACAGAGGCAGAGAAAATCGCATCTGATCACGGGATTTAGTTGATCACCTGCATAAGTTGTTATATAAGTGATAATCATAATTTGAGTATTAAGATAGAGATTTCTTTGGAAAACAAATTACCATGAGACTATAAATTGAATCCGTATAAATGGTAACACATTATACTCGTGTTTTTCATGATTTATGTGCTGATTCGTTTATGTCAGCCTTAATTTTTTTCACTGATTTTCATTGTTTGCCGTGGATTTTCATCTGTTTATACTTGTGTTATTTAACGGGAATTGGAGTACTAAATTTTGTTCTGTTTCCATACTGTATCGTCAAACAAATCCTTTTAATGATATTTTTTTCAGGTGGCGGTCAAAGTGACATGAACTTATTCCCCAATGTTGACAGTACTTGGAAAGTAAGTTAAATGCTCCTTAACTTACCTCTTGAACTTCTGCCTATTTAGTTCTGAGTACGAGTAGTCCACTGTGCTATTACATGCATCTTTAAACTGATACTTGTCTTTTATAAATACATATTTGCAAAGCAAATGAGGTTACTGGTTCAACGGAAGAAAATGTAGGGCTTTTGTTTAACTCCTGAATTAGTTTATGCAGTTGCAGTATAGTGATTAGTCATAGACATGACAACTTGACATGAGGCGTGTATACTCATATGGCGTATTCCGTTTAAAAGTTCTTGCATAGCACGATGATACTATAAGTTTTGGATATTCATGTAGAAATCATATACAATTCATCAGCTGCAACAGTAACATTTGGCTTCCATAGGCCTATGTCTTTTTGGATAGTTGGATTTAAGTATAAACCATATCTTTATGAAACTGTATCTAGCCTAAAATCTTAAGGGATGCTTAAGTTTAGAAAAGGAGATTCCTAGATGTTGAAACATTAGGTTAATGCTTTAACTGCCCCCTTTCTAATTCTGGAAAACATATGGCAGATGTTCAACGAGATACAGAGACTACTGAGCAAGACAAATGGCAAAGTTGTTGGTGACTTGATGACTTCTGCTCCACTCGTTGTTCATGAAACGACCAACCTTGAAGATGCTGCAAGGTTATCAATATCTTGGCTTTTCCTATATTTCTGTCTAGTAGTTGAATCAATGTTTTTAGAGTTTGTAGTTGTAAATGTTTCATTTTCCTGTCTGTTTTGCTGAGTTGATTAGAATGTTGAGGACAGCTGACCAGAAAAATTTTGATTTCTAATATTCTTTTGAGTTTTGATGGGAGGGAAGTATAGGAATCTTTCTGATTTCCTTTGAGTCTTTTGTCTTTTCTTTTTTCCCAAGTGAAAATTGAAGTGCAACAAAGTTTCCATTGCTTTCTGCTTGGGAACATGAGAATGTTTATCTTGTGCCTTTTGATACATCTTTTATCACATGTATACTTTGGCACTACTAGAAGTAAAACCGGTCCTTCAAATCAATTGTTTCTTTTATCAGGTTGCTGCTTGAAACTAAATATCGTCGTCTGCCAGTTGTAGATGGTGATGGCCGGCTGGTAAGGATCTTATTATTATGATTATTAACATTATTAAACCTTTATTTGTTGGATGCAAAACAGCAGCCTCACATTCCCTCTTTATTGTCTCTGATTCGGTTTCTATTTTCATGACAAAAAGGTTGGAATCATTACAAGGGGAAGTGTTGTTAGAGCCGCTCTACAGATAAAGCGTGCTAATGAAAATTAGCATAGTTCAGGAAACGATGTTTGCAATGGAGTCCCTATAGTACGTATATATGATCTAGCTAAACAAATTATGCCTTTAGTTTCAGTTTCGTAGTCACACGAGGTCGCTCGGAGGCTATATCATTTCAGAGGAAGGTGATTGTTTTCCTATAGTGGGATTCAATTGGTTTCTTGGTCATAGCGGCATTTTTTTTTGGTTCTCTTATCTCTTTAGTCTATACCAAGCTAGCCTGTACCTGTAACTGGGTAGTTATATAAACTGTTTAGGCTTGTATATCTCGTAACATTTGTTAGGATTGGATCCGCTGCGAACTGGAACAATATTGTGCCAAAATTTTGTACTATGACAGTATTTATTTGTGACTGCTTAGTATACTTTTAGATGTGTCTAATTCTATGAGTTCTAAGATTGTAAAACTTCTCATTTCCTCTCTCTTGTGGTCTTGAAATGGTTGGAAAGTATGTGGTAAGTAGTATTACCGTTTCTATGTCTTATCATCTTTATATATAAAAAAATATATAAACCTATTCTAAAGCTAAAGAGTCCAGACGAAAAATGGGACAAATTATAACGCATGTATAGGGATCTATATATATATATATATATTTTTTTTGTTTCTTATCCTAGTTAAGCGTAGTTTCTTTTCGCTAAGTTATCAAACTAATATAATTGTATTTCTCATATACAATGTAAAATAATAATAATCATAGGGACTAGAGAATTCAATAGTGATTTCATTTCAACTGTGCTGCACTCCTTTCTCTTATGTGATTTTTATTAGGCACAGCTGACTTTGTACACATAATAACGTACAAGGTCCGAACCAATAAGCGAAGATGGATACCGTATCTCATAGACAACAAATTGACAATCAGTGTAGATAGATGACGTGTGTTTCTTCCACAATTATGGTGTTGACCAACAACTTGACGTAGCTTATGAGTGGTCAACGAAGCTGTTAAGAATTACTAAACGATAATTGACAAAAACAGATGAAAAATAAGAATACACAGATTTAAGTGGAAAACTCTAATCGGGAAAAATTACTGACAGAGGAGAAAATTTCACTATGTCGTAAATAAGGTACAGAAGATATGTTTTACACGACCGACCCTAAAATATATATAATCTCAAAAACCCTAAAATACATATGTATACGGACGAAAACTGTACGGACAAAATAGTCTAATAAAACAGGTCCATACCCTTGAATGCCCTTGAAAGGCGCATAGTGCGTGGAAAGATTTCCAAGTGTAGAATGGAAAACCGTGAAGGAGTCATTGCCAACAGGGGCATTGAGTTGTAATTGGTTTTGTCCGAAACTTAATAGTGCCAAATTTAATGGAATCATTTCAAATGACAGAAAAATGCTAAACTTAATGAAACATTTCCAAATTTAATAGTATTGTCAATTTTGAGGAGACATATTTTCTTGTGCTAGATGCAACAACATTATGGTTTTTAATTAGTTTAATAGTCTCCTAAGGACTTGAAATGTGTCTAATAATATATTTATATGGATCATTTGATAACGAAGTTTATATAAAAATCTCTGAAAGATTTAAAATACTAAAATACTTAATTCAATATCCCGAGAAATGTGTTCAATAAAATTACTAAGATTTTTATATAAATTAAAACAATCTAAACACATGTGGTACAATCTCCTTAGTGGATATCTTTTGAATGAAGGATATGAGAATAATCCTATTTATCTATGTGTCCTTATTAAGAGCTGTGTCCTTATTAAGAGCTCAAAAATTGGATTTGCTATCATCATATTATATGCCGATGATTTGAATATCATTGGAATTCTTGAAGAACTTAACGAGGCAGTAAAATATTAAAATAAAGAATTCAAGATAAAAGATCTTAGAAAATAAAATTTTGTCTCGATCTCGAGATCGAGCATTTACCAAATGGTATGCTTGTACATCAGTCAACCTATACAGAAAAGGTCTTCAAAGGTTTTATATGGATAAATCTCACCCATTGAGTACCTTGATGATTGTTAGAATACTTGATATGAATTAGAATCCTTTTCGTCGTAGAGAAGATAATGAAGAAATTCTTAGTCCTGAAATACTATATTTGAGTGCAATTAGAGCCTTTATGTACCATACTAATCATATTCTGCATGATACAACATTTTCTATTAATTTACTAGCAAGATATAGTTTCATTCCAACTCAAAGACATTAGAAAGGAGTTAAATAAACATTTCATTATCTTTATGAGGCTATTAATATAAATTTATTTTATTCTAATGAATCTTGATGACAACTAACTGATTTTGCAGATGCAGAGTACTTATCTGACCCGACATAAAGTTTAATCCTAGATAGGTTATATATTTACCAATAGTGACATAGAAATATTCTAGAATTCTACGAAATAAACTATTATTTCTAACTCCTCAAATCATGCAGAATTAATTGCACTTCATGAAGCAAGCATGAAATGCGTATGGTTGAGATCCATAATTCAACATGTTTAAGAAATATGCAAATTGTCTTCCATCATATTGATCTTAACTATGATATATGAGAATAATAATGTATGCATTTCTCAATTTAAAGAAAATCATATCAAATGCAATAGAATTAAATATATATCGCCAAAATTGTTCTTCACACATGAACTACAGAAGAAAGGTGATATAAATATTTGACAAATTTTCTCCAATGACAACTTAGTAGATCTATTCACTAAATTACTCTCTACCTCAATATTTGAGAAATTAGTGCATAAGATTGGAATACATAGACTTAAAGTACTTTAGTAAACATTCAAGCTACATTAGTCATATTTACATATGAAAGAGTTAGTTATACGTGTACTCTTTTTCCCACAGCTAAAGTTTTATCCTATTGAGTTTTTATGGTAAGGTTTTAAATGAGCTACTCTTCAAAACATAACAGAAATAAGAATAGTATACTTTTTTTCCTTCACTTAGATTTTTTTCCTACAAGATTTTTTCCTAGTAAGGTTTTAATGAAATACTTGCATGATATTTTCTTAGATGATGAATATCCAGGGAAGAGTATTATAAAGATTTTATTTATATATCTATTATAGAAAAAATATCATGAAAAGAATACAAAATATTAAGAATGTATTAAGAAGATCTTTATCTTTAAAGATATCATTAAAGATATTACAGAGATTATGTTAGGAAATAGACACAAAATTAAGTATGCCACTTATAAACTTTATTAATTTCTTTAGGTCTATAAATGGACCATTCCATTTATAGAGTGATACGAGTAAATGAAATTAAAAAGTAAAAAAAAAAATAAAGAAAAGAAAGAAATTTGCCTAGTTTTATGTTCTAATATTATCTATAGTTATATAATATATATTGTATAAATTTATAATATATATATATATATATATATATATACACAAAAATCCAAGTCCATTCCGCTGCTAAAACCCAAAACCTAAACCTTTACCAAATAGATCCATCTTCACAAAAGTTGGGGGGGGGGGGGCAGAGGTGTTAGCTTTTCGTTGTTTGAAGATCCAAAACAAACATTTTTGCTCAAAAAATATAAAGGACTAAACTTTACTTCACTTCTCGATGCTTCTACCGTGCCTTTATTCTTCAAATCGAGGGTTTGTTGGGTCGGGCTCTTTGACAAAGTCACTGGAGACTTGGATAGCGATTTTGATGACGATAAGGTGCCTACATTTTTCGAAGGAGTTCGTCTTCCTTCCCCTAGTTTACCTCAAAAACTAACAAAATAGATGCTTCTAGAGTGTTTAAGAGGAGGAGAAACTGATTTTAAAAGGATTTAGAGAGATGTTCAGCGAGATTTCTTGATTTATGCCGAGATTTTGGGGTGGTTTTCCTGGGTTTGGAGACAATACAGTGTGTTCTCTCTTCTCTCTCTATCTCTCTTTGTCTCTTCTAATTTTAAAATGAAAAAAATTAGATCTATGGGATAACATTTAGGCTATGTTTAGTAGGAAGGAAGGAGAGTAGGAAGAATGGAAAGTGTAAGAGGGAAGGAGAATATGAAAAAGTGAGAGGAGAATAGTAATCTTTAAATTGTTTGGTAGAAAGGATGTAGAATAGGAAGTATGAAGAATATTTATTTATAAAATTACTATATTATCCATTTTATCTTTTTAAAATAAATTGACTTGATCGATAAATTTGTCAATTCATATTTTTTTCTTTTCAATTTTCTCTAATCTCTCCCTCCACTGCTCCTCTCCCGCTTTCTCTCACTTAAACCAAATACGAGATTGTAGCTCTCCCTCTATTCCTCTTCATCTCTGCAAAAATCTCCTCTACCAAACGTAGTCTTAGATATTAGGAAGGTGAGGGCATCTTTGTCTTTTAAAATATGTGGGGACCGATTTTAAGTCTTGTGAAAGTAGTCATGAAAAAGTCTAATTTGTGCCAAATAGACTTATTGGTGTCCTTTTTTCTCAACTGATTTAGGTCACATTATTTAATTTGGGCCTAATTAGTTTGTGGTTTAATTTAGTTCAAGTTTTTAGAGTATGTTTTCTACCAGTTAGAACTAGTACTAATTATTGAATAGGTGGTAGATCAGAGTAAATACTAAATCGAACTAGTTGGGAAGGTGATTAATTTAATGATATCACTAGCTAGAACCCTCGATGGACCTATATAAATAGGTAGGAACTCTCGCTTCATATCATTATATAAAGAGAAATTTAGGTGGACGACCAGTTTTTTATATTTGATTAAGTAAATATTTATTTGTTAAATTTTATAATTAAATATCTAAATATATATTTTTACACTTGGTAGATATATTTATCTATCAATTTTAATTACAGTACTAAGATGTATAATCTTTTGTACTTAATATAAAATTTTACATTTGGTATATAAACATATATACCGGATATTTAGCTATAATATTTGATAAATAAATATTTACTTAAATTGGGCTCAAAATTTGATCATATTTCTATAAGCCACTTACTTAAAAGCCAAATCAATAAAAAAAGTCAATCTTCCACCAAAAATCCACTTTTCTTTTTAGCCTAAAGACTCCTATTTTCCAACACTCCAGTTAGAAAAGATAAAAAGTTTTTATAAAGAGTTGCAAGGCTAAGAATGGAATAGAAATATTGGCCCATGTCTGTCCACTTTGTTCATAAACCATTTTCAGTTACAAAGACTTCATTGATGTTGATAACTTCTGAAATTTGATTGTACGTGTTTAATTTACGCAAACCACCAAATTGGTTTTTGTTGCGTAATATAAAGGATTTTTTTGTGCTTTTTTAAAGCTAATATTCTGCCAGTTAAATCGGTATCTAGAATACATTTTGTCAACTCACTTGCGTAAAGTATGCTACATAATTAATAGAATATTGCATTTAGTAACATTCAATGTGTTGATAAGTTATGTCTCATGAAATTATTATCCCACTTTGCAGCCAACCATTTCCAATCGTTTCTATTTTGAGGATTAAGACAGCTACTTTAATGTAGGTTTCTTTAATAAATCCAATGTTAAACCAAACCAAAGTTGCATTATATATCCAATTCATTTCTTGGTTCCCTATAACAACCCAACTCTAACATTCCTCTTTAGTTGTGAACCAAAGTCGATCGTCCAGCAAGTTTTGTTTAGACATGAACAACGAGAACGGCGAGCTAGAAATATTCTTTCTCCCCTTCATGGCTCATGGCCACATGATACCAATTACAGACATTGCAAAGCTTTTCGCGGCGCGTGGTGTCAAGACGACCATGATAACCACCCCACTCAACGCCCCCTTCTTGTCCAAAACCATCCAAAGAACCAAACCAATTGGCCGAGAAATCAACATCAAAGTCATCGAGTTCCCTCGCCCAAACTCTGGCCTACAACACCAATGGTGCGAAAACCTCGACTCTGTCCCCTCCCAAGACTTGTTCATGGCATTCTTCGAAACGACGTCTCACCTCCGAGAACCACTCGAGGACCTCCTAGGCAAGCACCGGCCGAGTTGTCTCGTCGCCGACATGTTCTTTCCCTGGGCGACCGAAGCCGCCGCCAAGTTTGGGATTCCGAGGC
Organism: Parasponia andersonii; assembly: GCA_002914805.1. Classification (NCBI taxonomy): domain Eukaryota; kingdom Viridiplantae; phylum Streptophyta; class Magnoliopsida; order Rosales; family Cannabaceae; genus Trema; species Trema andersonii. Next base: position 9,710 of record JXTB01000714.1, on the reverse strand, counting down.
TAGTTTTCTACGTAACAAGTGTCATATCCTTATGTGCTTGGCAGTGTTTGAAGCTTTACGAGCCTCACAAGAGAGTTTCCTCTGATTTCGAGCTTTTTCTGATTCCTGATCTTCCAGGGGAGATAAGGTTGACTCGAATGCAAATCCCTGAATTTATGAGACAAAATGCCAATAATTACATGACCCAGTTGCTGGAAAAGGTCATAGAATCAGAGTTCAAGAGCTATGGAGTTATAGTCAACACCTTCTACGAGCTTGAAGCTGACTATGCAGAGCATTACAGGAAAGTTCTGGGGATTAAGGCCTGGTATTTAGGTCCGGTTTCACTATGCAATAAGGAACCCGAAGAGAAATCTCAGAGAGGAAAGGAAGCCTCCATCAACGAGCTCGATTGCTTGAAGTGGCTCGACTCGAAGAAGCCGAACTCGGTTGTTTACGTTAGTTTTGGCAGCGTGGCTAAATTCACAGCCTCTCAGCTCACTGAGATTGCTCTGGGTCTCGAAGCTTCAGGGCATCAGTTTATTTGGGTTGTGAGGAGAAACAAAGAAGAGAATGACAAAGAGGATTGGTTACCAGAAGGTTTCGAGCAAAGAGTGGAAGATAAGGGACTAATAATAAGAGACTGGGCGCCCCAAATGCTGATTCTAGAGCATGAAGCAGTAGGGGGTTTTGTGACTCACTGTGGATGGAACTCGACTCTGGAAGCCGTCTCTTCTGGGGTACCTATGGTCACTTGGCCCATTTCGGCTGAGCAGTTTTTCAATGAGAAGCTGGTGACACAGATATTGAAAATAGGGGTTGGTGTTGGAGTTCGGAAGTGGGTGGGATTTGTTGGGGATAGAGTTGAGAGCAAAGCTTTGGAGAAGGCAGTGAGAAGGGTAATGGAGGGTGAAGAAGCCGAGGAAATGAGAAGCAGAATCAGAAAACTTGCCCAAATGGCAAAAAGTGCCGTTGAAGAAGGAGGATCGTCTTACTGTGAATTGAGTGCCCTAATTACGAAGTTGAGTTCCCCTGGTTTTTGAAAGCTAAGGGAAAGAGCGCGCGCAACCCCACAAAAGATGTCGTTTAATAGTCGATTGTCTTTTTTACGGAGCTCAAACTCGAAAGTTACAGTGGGTACCACTGTCATCCTAATGTTTTTATTATCTTTTTTTTTTTTGGTATTTTCGAATTTTTAGAGATTTATTTTATCTATTTTCCTTTATTGTCGGTTTTCTGTATTTGTCTATAAATTTGGATGAAAAAATTTGAGTTTCTCTCTCTTTTCAACCCAGCTTTTTGGTATTCTTCATGAATCAATAATTTTTTTTTTAAAAAAAAAAATACCTGCCTTCAATTTTCTGTTTGCTTTCTTATAGACATTTCTGCTGTATCAGAACTTAACAGTAATTTGTTAAAGTAATTCTTAGCAAAGTATAAGTAGAATAGGAAAGTGTCATTATCTTAGATCTTAATTTTTCGCACAATGTTATTTAATTCTATAATTTAGCATATAACGCAAAAATTTTCCACTAATATGAAAATATATGTTATAATTGGTGTTAAATATAATATAAATATAGCATAGTGCTAAATCTAATTTAACGCAACTTTGACATTTTAATAACAAAAGTTCCATTTTAGTAATATTATATAATAAGATAATAAGATATCAAAAATAGCGTTCTAAATAGTATTTGTACATTAGAATAAAAATCTAAAATTGTTGCGTTTTGCTGTTTGTGTTAATGTAACAATAGAAATAACATTTGCATCGAAGATTTGGCTTATCATAGGTTATTCTGGTGGAGAGTGGAAATCGGGGATGATCGATTTACCAATAAATGGAGAGTAAAAAAGGAGACTCGGAACGAGATCCTTCGTCTGGGATCTGTGTCTCATTCTCTGTCCCATTAATAGATAAACAACACGTCATTTAAATTTCTCCTTATCATCTCTGGTCTATTAACGGAAGAATCGCTCCGTTTAACTATTAAATGCTTTAAAAGAATTTTTCCTTTTTTTTTTTTTTTTAAAAAAAAAGGTAAAGAGCAATTGCAGAAAGAAATTTTCTGCACGAGTTTTCTTCATGACCGACGATCCTATTTCTCCATCGCAAAACAAAATTCATATTTGGGTTCTATAATTTTGGTTCATCTAAAGAAAAACCATCAATGTCTTTTATGTTTTCTCTCCAAAATTTCTCTCTAGACTTGTGATGAAAATGTTTTAAGGTTGTTTGGCTATGGTTCTAAAAATTCTACTAATACCACTGGGATTCGGGTTTCATTCCACCCAAAAACCCAATCTGATTCCTTTTCAATCCGATTCCTTTTGCTTCCTGCCTATTACACCAAAGGAATTGGGTCTCTCTTGTTTTTTCTTTCTGGGTTAGGAATGCTACTGTTTTTGAATCTGAATCCCTGGCATTTTCAGCTCGTGGCAGGATATTGTTTGTTTCTCTGTTGGGTTGGTTTGCGAGAAAGTTTGATGGGTTGGGAAAAGTTCGATGCATGCTGCTCTTCGTTTTTAGTTTTTTAGTTTTTTATTTTTTATTTTTATTATTAAAATACTATTAACTGGATAAACGGAGGCTTCATTCCGTTAGAAGGCCCGAAATGGAGAGGCAATCGATTAAATGACGTGTCGCCCTTTTATTAGTCAGACAGAGAATAAGACGGAAAAAATAGACAGAGGATCCGGCTCCAAATGGGTTGTGGATTGGCTAGCTGGCTATCACCGAGTCTTTGTTTGGCTAAGCTAATTTCCACAGAGAAGTTTATTTATTTGTATTTTCTCCAGCTTTCCATGTAGAGAAATTACCTATTGCCATAACCAGGTTATAATTACATCATGCCTTTCATACCTTGTCCACGTCCCCCACAAGGTATTACTTAAGTGACGGTAATTTCCCATATTTCAAAATAAAAAAAAAAAAGAAAGAGAGAAAAGAAAATAGATACCAACTTCTTTTCCTTGTGCTAAAAGTTAAATAAGAAACGACAATAAAGAAAGTGCATATTGAATTTCGGTTGCATAAGGGTGTAGATTATGATGGACGACGTTGGACCCCAAGGAATGGACTTAGGCTATGTTTGGCAGGAAGAAAAAATAGGAGAAGATGGAAAAGTTTTAAAAGAAAAGTGAAGAGAAACAAAAATTTGGGTTTGGGTTATTTGATAGAAGAGAAAAGGAAAAGAAAGAAAAAAGGGTGAAGAAAAAATAGTGGGATTTATTTAAATATTTTCTTCTTAAAAATAGAGTGAAAATAGGAATGAAATTTTTTTTAATAATATTTTAGAATGAATTTACTAAATTAAACTTTACACTAATTTTAAAATTTTAATAAAAAGAATAAAATAATTATTTTAAAATAAAATAATTTTTTTTCTTTTATACTTATCAAATGACAATAGAAGGAAAACATTTTTTTTCTATCATATATATTTTATATTCCTCTTAACTTTCCCTTCGTCCCTGCTTTCTTTTCTCTCTTCCAAAGATAGCCTTAGTCTCGTTTTTTTATTATACATCTCCATACCTTGAAAGCAAAGTGAGAGAGAGTGTCATTCTAGTAAACCTTGGCCAAGTACAGTAAAGAAATCAAAAGCACTCTAATCGAACTACATCTTCCATTTCATTTCGCACGGAGTCCCTTTCAGGAATCATCACACAAAAAAGAAGACACAATAGATTAAAACATTAAATAAATCCCGTTGAAATTAGGAACTGTTGAAGGCTCTAAAATCCGGGGGAACATAGCGCCTTCTAGTGGACTCAAATAGTTATTTAATTGTTTTCCTTTTCTTATAGGAATATACTTTGTTTAGTCAAAACATAGATCCGTCGGAGGAAGCTTCGCTTTAAAAGGTTTTATCTGGTGCAATAGACTAATATTATCAGCGAGCTTGGAAAACCGAGTATTATTATTATTTTACTAGTGAGCTCGGAAAGATACACCGATTCAAAGCAATAACATTTAAATTAATGTAGGAATCTAATCTAAACCGGGGGATAAGGCCAACTACATTGATTGAACTTGGACCAAGCCTTCTCTCCTAAGGAACAAGACCCTTATATTAGGTTGTTTTTCTCAGCTGGTTCATCAATTAGAGCCTTAGAAAGTGATCTCATAGACCACCTGTTTGCAGAAACATCGAATTCCTAAAGTGGTTAACATGAGTGGTGAAACATCCCAGCTTCACATCTTCTTTTTCCCATTTATGGCTCATGGCCACATGATACCAGCCGTGGACATGGCTGAACTATTTGCTTCTCGAGGATGCAAAACAACCATAGTCTTAACACCCGCCAACGCAAAGTTTTTTGCGGAAGCAATCGAAAGAAGCAGAAATCTTGGTTTGAATATCGAAATCGTTCTACTTAAATTCCCGGCAGTAGAAGTTGGATTGCCTGAAGGATGTGAAAACGCTCATTCGGTGACAACAGAGGAGATGGCAATGAAGTTTTTAATGGCCATAACCATGCTTGAACAACCACTTGAGCAGCTCATAATGGAACATCGCCCCAGTTGCCTAGTCGCCGATATCTTCTACCCCTGGGCTACTGGAGTTGCAGCCAAATTTGGGATTCCTCGGCTTGTATTCCATGGAACCAATTTCTTTGCTTTGTGTGCTTCAATATGTTTGAACAAGTACGAGCCTCACAAGAAGGTGTCCTCTGAATCAGAACCTTTCCTCATTCCTAACTTACCAGACGAGATCAAACTCACAAGAAGTCAACTACCGTTTTATGCTAAAGAAGATTCTCAGCTTAGTACTCTCGCAAAAAAAGCCGAAGAATCAGAGCTGACGAGCTACGGTGTTATAGTCAACAGCTTCTACGAGCTTGAACCGGCATATGCTGATTACTATAGAAAAGTTCTTGGAAGGAAGGCTTGGCATATAGGCCCAACTTGTTTGTACAATGAGGATAAAGAAGATAGGGAACAGAGAGGGCCAAAATCCACTATTGACGAGCACGAGTGCGTAAACTGGCTCAATTCAAAGAAACACAACTCGGTTGTTTACGTATGTTTCGGAAGTAACGCTAACTTTAACGATGCACAGCTGGAGAAGATCGCCATGGGTTTGGAGGCTTCTGGGAAGGAGTTTATTTGGGTTGTGAGGAAAGAAAAACAAGAGGAAGGAAAGGAAGAATGGTTACCCGAAGGACTTGAGAAGAGAATAATGGAAGGAAAAGGACTGTTAATAAGAGGATGGGCACCCCAAGTGCTGATTCTTGAACATGAAGCGGTTGGAGGATTTGTGACGCACTGTGGTTGGAACTCCATAATGGAAGGAGTCTGTGCCGGGTTACCGATGGCTACATGGCCAGTGGCAGCGGAGCAGTTTTACAACGAGAAGTTTGTGACACAACTACTTGGAATTGGGGTATGTGTTGGTGCTGGAAAATGGGCTAGGTTCGTTGGGGACAGTGTGAAGAAGGAGGCCATAGAAAAGGCTGTTACTCGGCTTATGGAGGGAGAAGAAGCAGAGGAGATGAGAAGCAGAGCTAGGGAACTTAAAGTATTGGCTAGAAGGGCTTTCGAAGAAGGTGGATCGTCCTTCTCCGATTTGAATGCTTTGATTGAAGAACTGAGGCTTCATAGGACCTCTTGAGATTTTCAACCTTCCTAGAACTAGTTTATACATCACTTGTATCACATTTTAGTGAGTCTTGGTGACAACGTCTGTAATATATAATTTGTAAATATATACTAGATATACATTATTCTATAACTTAGCGAGTGACAGATTTAGGAGGGAAATTAGCAGAAAATGGGAAATTTAGAAGGTAATTTGGTAGAGATTTAAGTTAATATTGCTGACTACGAACTCACTATATTATTGGTTAGTCCCATATTTTACTAGTTTCTTTAACAATAGGAAGTCCGCAATCTGATCAAGTAGAGAAGGAATATGGCGCACGCAATATCAATAATGGACTTGCTAGAGAAGGAATATGCGGGAACAAATGGTAGACAGGCAGTTTACTAAAAGGCGTTAAACTAGAGTTTCAAATCAAAAGAAAGGCACTCCTAATTTGTAAGTTTTAGAAAACAGTCGGAGTGTATTTGACACGGAGCAAAAAGAAACTAAACTGGGAAGCATTTCCGCTCCTCTCTAATAAAACAAAAGAGTTTTTCCCACTACTGGTGCTTCAAAACGATCAAAAGGAAAAACTGGGGGAAAATTGTCAAGTCAAACAGAAAGTAAATAATGTCTAAATGGTGTTGCCTCTACTCTTTCATGAGTAGTGTACACAAGATAAAGGTAGTAGGATGTATAGATTCAGATTATGCTCGTAGTATAAACACTAAGATATCTTTGACAGGGTATGTGTTTATATAGTTTGGAACTGCAGTGCGTTTGAAGTCTAATTTACAATCACTTGTTGCAGTCTCGACCACAGAGGCAGAGTATATTTCTGTTACCGAAGCAATTAAGGAGGCTCTATAATTGAAGAGTATCACTGGAGAGTTGGGGATCCAACGAAGTGAAGTGGTTGTATATTGTGACGATCAGAGTACATTTCAGTTCGTGCTTAGTCAAGTGTTTAATAAGAGGTCTAAACACATAGATATAAAGTTACATTTTATGAGAGAAGTTATAGCTAAAGGGGACGTAAAGGTAGAAAATATAACTATGCTGAAGAAAACCCAGTTGCCATGCTTACAAATGCACTTCCCAAAACTGTCTGGACTCGGTGAATTTCTGTGAGACATAGGCCGTTAGGTTATTAGAGGACAGCAACCATGTTCATTTGGATCTCAAAAATCAAAATATTATTACTCATGGTTCTAAAATCTTCTATATATACTGCTCACCTAAAAAGATTGAGAAAGACCCTAGAATGTGGTGAATATTTCTAGAGTAATCAAGAGAGGTCTTGGCCATGCTAGAAGACTCTAGTTAGTATTACTAAGTCTTAGAAGGCTCTAGATAAAGCTGGATAGTATTAGATGGGTTAGACAACCCTAGAAGTTCCTAGAATGATTTAGAAGAACTAAAATGCTGGGTGGACCTCTTAGAAGGATCTAGACCATGTTTTGTTTTAGAATTCTCTATGTAAATATCTTTGTAGATATTATAACTTTAGTTGAGAATAATCTAGACCATTTATAAGATCAAGCCACTTGGCACGATCTTAATCCTTGGTTGGTTTAGACTTTGCTTATATAAAGGACTCCTTGGGTTCATTTGTATATAAGTTTCATTTGTGAGAGTTTTAAGCATTCTAAGAGTAATACAAAGCTTTCATGCATATAAACTCTCTCATCCTTACCACTTTGTCTCAATAGCTTACTCTAAGTTCATTTCTTGAGTATTGGTAGGCTGACTTAGTGCGATGGACTGTGCTAAGTGCCGTACGATTGTCTAGTTTGAAGCTAAAGTCATGACAAAGTGCTATGACGATTAATTCGGAGACAATGTGCATAATGGATAAAAATGTCTCTCAACTTGAAGAAACAAAGCTTGAAGCAGTAAGTTAATTCAATAAGACGCCGTAAATGTGTAACGGTCACAAGTGCCAATACTGTCATCAGCTGAGACAGTAAGTTTTGATTGAGTGGGGTTCCTGAGTGTAACTGATGTAACTAAGAGCTATGTTCTATAAATGGCTATTTAGGGATCTAAAACAGAACATATGCATTTTCAGATTGTATTCTAGAGAAAGCTTGATACAGAGAAGTGCAATTCTAGGAAATTCACAAGGGTATGAGCTTGAGAGTTTTAAGGCAGAGAAGTACTTCTCTGAAAGAATTAATAGTGGAGAGGCCGCCCTCAATTGGATGTAGGCCAGTTATGGCTAAACTACCACGATAATTGCTGTGTGTGATTATGTTTGATTTCTAGATTGATTGTTATAGTACTTGTCAAGTTGTTCAGGTTGATAGCTCTTTGAAGTTTTGAGTCCAATTAACAAAAATTTCATGTAGTTTTCACCCTTAAAGGATAAGTCGCATGATGATGCCTTTTCGTACAATTTGTGGACGACGACAAATATGCTTGTAACAAGTTTAAAGTCGAGAAATAACGGATTTCACGTCTGGAAATTTGGAAACAATTGAACCAGGGCTTCAGATGTAGGAGAGAGATTTAGGAAACTTTAGTTAACAAAACAAAAAATTCTTTACAGTTCAGATATCTTACAAACTAATATCTCTTGAAAAAACATGACAGATCAAACTAGTACATATGTAACTTAAGACACACACCGAAAAAGAAGACCTCTGATCACGACATATATCTTATCGATCGAGAAAAGTGCAGATACGACTCATAATGTCTAGAGCATTATCACAAGTTGGGTGGAGTAAATGAAATATGTGGTCCTCTCCTTTGGTCTCCATCACTTCAACTCTCCCTTCCCACCACTCGCTATTCTCCAAAAGTACTTCACTGTAATACAGCCCTCGATCTTTTAGCCCATTTTTCTCAGCCACGCAAACCAGCACTCTCGCACATCCCAACCTCCCCAAAATTCGGATCCTTAGCCGGGTTCATAAGCGGATCGTCGGATCCACCTGTGGATGTCGGGTAAGTAAACTGCCACATAGCATCTACCAGCAGCCTTACCAGCCACCTCGTCCCATGTCGGTTCAACGCCGGAGAAATATGGCTGCACCAAAACCACACCTCTCAGCTCAACTCCGTCCACTAATCCTTCCACCCCTACTCGCACCGCCATGTTGTGTGCCATATAGCCCCAGCGCTATCCCCGGCGAGGAAAATCCCTCCTCGAAAGGTGCATATCCAATCATCAGACAATACTTTGGTTTAGATCCTACTTTCGACAATAGTTGCAAGGGATATATCCTTCTAATTTTGGTTTTTTAAGCAAAGGTTGAGAATTTTTATTCATTCTTATAAATGTGCTCTCCAAGCTTGGTGCAAATTGTTTTTGGGATACACGTAGCTTTCATATAAATGGCGAAAGAGAATAGGGATACATGCGCGTGTGCTGGCGGAATCATGAATACCAAATTTGTTAGAAAAACCTTAAATTATTGAGATTTACAATAAAATATAAATAATAGAAATTTATAAGCAATATAAAGATTTATCATGATTCAATTATAAAATATAACCTACGTTTACGTCGGAGACAGTGGAAAATTTGATTATAATTAAAAGAGACTACAAAAATCATGATAAAATTTTTCTCACACCTACCGTCCAAATATACCTAAATCTCTTTCTCACAAAGCAACCAAGAATGCAAAAAAGAAAAGATACTTTGCTAATAATTTTGTTGCCAATATCAAAAAGAAAAATAACAAATAAATAAGCAACAAAGAAATTGTGATGCCCAAGATTCTCACATACATAATAAGCCAGATTCTCACATACATAATAAGCCAATAATAAACATATTCATATTGCATAATAGACATATCAAGCAACTAGTATCAATTTCATGGTAAATTACTCATTCTGATTGTTAAATGATCTGTATTATTGTACTAATATTTATGGAAGTGCTCCCATGCAGTGTAAAGGCTCAGTACCCTCAGAGAGAGAGAGCTTGGTGTGTGAAAGGGACAAAGAATACATTTATGAATAGTAATACTATACGAAAATGCATTAAAATCATATCTGTTGATAACTTGGTCAAATAGTAGTTTTTCAGTAAAATACATTTTCAAGGTTTTCGGAGCCAAATTGACTGTGCGTTTAAAACTTCAAATAGCTTTTATTTAATGTATAGAAACCATTCCTAGCATT